>JARYZH020001117.1:0-40333 GCA_030021035.2 Notholithocarpus densiflorus | reverse complement strand
TGCCTGGAGCATTTTAAGTGTGACATTTCCTCTTCTTTACTCTACTATATATACCCTCATTACCCACAAAATTGTAAGGAGTCTATTCAAAAGAAAACCCTAGAGAGGTTTCTACAACACACCCACCATTTTAGAGAGAGCTACTCATCCTTGAGTGAGAATTCCTTTGTAATCTTTCTCCTTTCCCTCACCTATTGTTATACCTTGAGAGGAGATTTGTACCCAAACACAACTTACACCTATTCAGAGTGTAGAGAGTGTTTTGGAGCTTAGGAAGCATTTGGAATTTGCCAAAAGAAGCCAATGAGGCTTGGCGGATGCAATCGGGTGGTATTGCGGGATCCGGATAACTAGTGAAGACAAGACTCCTAATAGTCCATTGGTAGCTGGAGCTTGGAGGGCTCAAGTACATTGGGTAGATTAGGGTTGGAGGGTCTTTTTGATATTCGTGTACTCTAACTTATTCACTAGTGGATTGATTTCGACTTGGAGGGTCGCGGAGAGGTTTTTCGTCGAGTTCTTTGGTTTCCTCTTCGATAACATATCACCGTGTTATCTTGTGTTTGCATCTCTCTTCCCTTACTCTTTAAGTTTTATATTTGTTACTTGCTTGCTTGTGGTTATGGCTTAGAGAGTAGTTCCGGTTATTGCGCATCTTTTACTCTTGTTCCACACTTACATAAGTTAGAGTAAAAGTAATTACGCCGTAATTTTAAAATTGGGGGTCTAAACAAGCTATAGTGTTTCACGCTATTTGAGCTTTCACACACACACACACATATATATATATGCAATCACAAAAAAAATTTCAAATACTCATTTATTATTTTGTTGAACTAGCTCCAATTACATTCACTATCACATTAGTTTATAAATTTTTTGTTATAAATTTATAATACTTTTAATATTTTTCAAAAAAATAAATATATTATTGTTCAATTTAAGTATCCCCAATTTACAAAGTCACATTATTGTTCAATAAGAAGATATAGAAATAATACATCAATGAATATGGTAAAACAAACTTCGTCTTTTCTTTTATAGCATCTTGAAATAAAGTGTAATTTGAATGGGCACAATAAGATACAGAGGGGCCAAAATTGCAAAATAATGTTTTTTATTTATTTAAAGTTATTTTGCCAAACAAGTTCTTTTAAAACTGCTTAGAACTCAACTTTTGGAAAGTCTAGTTACAAACAAGGCTATTTCCCTAGAGAAGTTTCATAAGAACCCTATTTGGTAAATAGTTTTTTTTTTTTTTTTTTTTTTTTAAGCATTATTTAGCAAAAATGACTTAGAGAGGAATTGGCATTCAATTTTATACTCAATTTTACAATATGTTTAAGTGGCTAACTAAGTGTTTATTTGGCAATATTATTTTTGCCAACTTATTTTACTATTCAGCTTATTTTTGTTACTATTTATGAGTCTCATTGCACGTTTTGGTACTATTCATGGGTCTCACTGTACTATTTCAGCTAACTTTTACCTTTATTTACAATACTTTCAGCAAAAAAATTTCAATTTCAATAAAATAAGCGGATTCTAAATAGACCCTAAATATGGCAAAACTTGTTCACATTTTTTACATCAACTTATCATTTTTTCAATTTTTTTTCACGACTAGCAGTACACCATTCTAATAAATTGTGAAACTGAGTGAGTGCAATTTCTATTAGATTCCGTGTGCAGCAGTGCAGGTGGCCCTCATCTTCCAGGTACTTTCCTGTGCAGGTCTGCGCAGATGGAGCCACGTGAAAATAGCAGCAACAGATGGGTTTTATAGTAAAAAAAAGAAAGATAAAATATCACTGTAAAAAGCCTGGGAAGAAAAAACAAAGCATAAAAAGGACATTATTGTTCAATAGGCATCGCGACAATTTATAGCGGGATGGCCACTTGCCCACCAACTCTATCAAAAAATTAATTGATGGGTCATAGAAAATGAACCGTTGAGGTTCCTCAAAATTAAAAAAAGAAAACAGAAAAAGAGAAAATGAACCGTTGAACCATCTTCTCAATCTTATTAAAAGTTACAGACACATACTTCCATGTGCGTTAACCAAGGAGCTTTTTGGAGGGTTTTCAGTCAAACTTGCAATTTCATGAATCCGTAACCTCTTCTATCAGCATCTTCTTCTTCCAAGAGATGGAAATACAATGTATTTCTCAGTTTCAAAGGCAAAGACACCCGTAAAAAATTTACGGATCATTTATATGCAGGTTTGAAACAAAAAGGCATATCAACTTTCAAGGATGATGAAAATCTCAAGCAGGGGACATCTATTGCCCTAGAGCTCTTGAAAGCAATAGAAAAATCGAGGATTGCTGTCGTTATTCTATCAAGAGACTACGTTTCTTCGAGTTGGTGCTTAATTGAACTAACAAAGATTATTGAGTGCATGGAAAAGACAAGATTGGTTGTTCTACCTGTTTTTCACTATATAAATCCTAGTGATGTGCGAAATCATAGAGGGACTTTTGGAGAAGCCTTTGCTAAACATGAAGAGAGTTTCAAGGATAACATAGGAAATGTACAAATGTGGAAAGCTGTTCTGACAAAAGTTGCTGATCTTGCTGGATGGGATTTAAAGGATAAGTATGAATTTCTTTGGAATAATGCTATTTATGGTCAATTTATTTTTTACTCTTTTAGAATTTATTTATGGGTACTGTTAACAAGTGCCCTTATGGCAATTATTAACAAACTATTTTAAGAAAATTTTAACACAACTTTTATGGAAAATTGAAAAAGCTGTCAAATCATTAATTTTTTTTTCCCTTTTCCATAAAAATTTTCTTAAAACAGTTCACTAACAAATGCCCTAATGATGTTCATTAACATTTCCCTTATTTTATTATTACTTACTTTTTTTTTTTACTTGGCCACTTGATAAGAGAGTATTTAACTATTTGTAGAATAACCTAGACTAACCCTATTCTAATCCTAGTAGAACTAGATTCTAGTCATGCAAGTATGTACTTTACACAGACCTTGCAATAAATTTGGCGCCTGATAGCTCTAAAATTTCCCCCATAATCCATCTAGTAATGAATTTCTAAATATAATTAGGCACTCTCAATGTGGCTAAACAAAGCTAAGATTATGTTTATAATGAATGTTTTGTCTTTAAATGTGGCTAGCTCTACGTAATCAAAATTATTGCTTTGCTATTTTCTTTGCAACCATGAATCAATAATTATCCAAAAAATCATTGGAAGGATATTTAGTGAATTGTATCACAAACTCCCTTGTGTTTCTGAGGACCTTGTTGGAATGAACTCCTTTGTGGAGGAAATGTTGGATTCATACTTTGGTGAAGGGTTGGGTGGTGTTCGCTTTGTTGGGATATGTGGGATGGGTGGAATAGGCAAAACAACCCTTGCACAAGAAATTTATAGAAGAATTTCTGGTAACTTTGAAGCTAGTAGCTTTATTGCTAATGTTAGAGAAGAAACTAAAAATCAAGGTCTAGTTTCTTTACAAAAACAACTTCTTTCTAAGATCCTCATGGAAAGTGAAATAAATATATGGAATGTCTATGAGGGAATCAATGTTATAAGGAATACAATATCTAATAAAAATGTTTTTATTGTTCTTGATGATGTGGATGGAGAAGAACAATTAGGAGCATTGGCAGGGAAGCATGATTGGTTTGGTCTAGGGAGTAGGATCATTATAACAAGCAGAGATAGTCATTTATTGAGAAGATGTGGTGTGGATGATATATATACAGCTAAGGTGTTGAACAACGATGACGTTTTGCAACTTTTTAGTTGGAGAGCTTTCCATAAACCTTATCCTGAAGAAAATTATGTGAACTTGTCCAAGGACTTTGTGAATTATGCTAATGGCCTTTCTTTAGCTCTTAAAGTTTTAGGTTCTTCGTTGTTTGCTAAAAGAACGAATGAATGGAAAAGTGCCCTAGATAAACTAAAAGAAGAGCCTAATAGAAACATTTTGGATATACTTCAAACAAGTTTTGATGGGCTAACAAATATGCAGAAAGGATTGTTTTTAGATATTGCATGTTTTTTCAATGTAGAGAACAAAGATTGCATAAGAGATATTCTAGAAAGTTTTTGTTATTATCCAGACTACAATATTGGCGTTCTTATGGACAAATCTCTCATAACCATTGATGACCAAGGAATTTTATGGATGCATGGATTGCTACAAGATATGGGCCAAGAAATCGTTCGTCGCGAATCTCCTAAAGAGCCTAGTGGACGAAGTAGGTTGTGGATTTATGAGGATGTCATTCATGTATTGAAGAATAATAGTGTAAGTTGACTAGTATAAACCTGAACCTAAAGAAGTATATATGTTATTATAAAATTTTCTTAGAATTTACCAATTATTCTAATTTCATTTTTTGTTTTTGTTTATTAGGGAACAGAGGTAGTTGAAGGCATAATGCTAAATATAGCTATTCAAAAAGTGGAACGCTTGAGTGCTGAAGCCTTCTTAAAGATGAAAAATTTGAGATTGCTCAAAATTGGTATTGAGAAACTTCCAAAAGACTTCATAAATGGTACTGTGCAACTTCCAAAAGACCTCAATAGAGGTAAGGTGCAACTTCCACAAGGTCTCAATTATATTTCTAAAGAGTTACGTCTTCTTGAATGGTATGGATATCATTTAAAATGCATACCAACCAATTTCCAACTAAACAAACTTGTTGAATTAAGAATGCATTGTAGTGGCATCAAACAACTATGGAAAGGAAATATGGTAAGATTTTTAGTTATGCAAATGTGTGTTTTATTCATTTTCATTAAGCCTTGACTTTATCTAATTATTTATTGGTTTATAACAGAATTTAGATGAGTTAAAACTCATTGACCTAAGTGACTCTCAAAACTTGATTGAGATCCCAAATCTTAGTGGAGCCCCAAAGCTTAAGCAATTGATTCTTCGATATTGTACAAGACTATATAAGATTCACGCATCACTTGGAGATCTCAAACAACTTATTCGATTGGATCTGAATGGTTGTAAATGTCTCGAAAGCCTTCCTTACAAGATCAACTTGGAAGCACTTGAAATTTTCGATCTTGATGGTTGTTCAAAATTGAAGAAGTTTCTAGAAATTGTTGGAAATATGTCACGTTTGTTAGAACTTTGTTTGAGTGAGACTACGATAAATGAACTACCATTCTCAGTGGAGTATTTTACTAGCCTTATAAAATTGGACCTAAGAGACTGCATAAACCTTGTAAGTCTTTCAAATGGCTGTTGTTGTTTGATGTCTCTAAAAATTCTCACTTTATCTGGGTGCTCAAAACTTAATAAATTGCCAGAGAATTTGAGAAATATTGAAGATTTAGAGGAACTAGATGTGAATGGAACTGCTATAACAGCGTTACCTTTATCTGTTGTTCACTTAAAAAATCTTAAAGTATTATCTCTCCGTGGATGTGTAACTAAATCATTCAATAAGCTCCTAAGTTTTCCTTTAATGCAAGGAAGAAGTCCCGATCTCATGGGCATGTTAGAGTGTTCTTTACCAGGCTTGTGGTCTTTGACGAAACTGGATTTAAGTTATTGCAATATTCGAAGAATTCCTAATGTTCTTGGGTGCTTGTCTTCTTTAAAACATCATAAGATTTGTTTGTTTATTTCAGGGACGCTATCAGGAGAATCGTTATACATATTTCACAATTCCTGGAAGTGAAATTCCGAAATGGTACAGGCACCACAATGTGGGGGCTTCAGTGAATCTACGAGTGCCATCACATTTATTATTAAGTAACAAATTTAAGGGAATCGCTGTGTGCGCTGTTTATATATTCTGCCAACATCATCCATTTCACCAACTTCATATTGGAAATTTTAAACATATTGAATAGTACACATAAGATTTGTTGTTTCGTTAAACCTAATGGATTCACCCAAATTGACGTTACATTTGAATCGAAAGGTCCAGGCTTGGAGGTCACGAAATGCGGAGCCCATGTGGTATACGAGCAAGACATAGAAAATCTCAAACAAACTATGGCTGGGGCTGGGTCTAGTAGTTGCATCATCACTCCTTATTATGAGGATGAGTCTGATGATGAACCAGAACCACCACACCCAAAGTGGATAGAGCACCCTAATCTAATTGAAAATTGGATTGGGAATTTATGCACATAAGGTAACTCTGATTGTGTGGAAACTTTTTTTTTTTTCTTTGATGTTTTTGTAAGTCACCTCTTTCTCTTTCTTATGGGACTAGTTTGCAATTGATTGTGTCTACTGTTCATCATTTTTGTTCAATTAATTATGCTGGAGGGTGAAATCAGCACTTTTGTTGCTCTATCTGTAGTATTTACTACAATTGGACCCTTTTTACTAGAGAGGTCGTCTTCTCTTTTGACCTAGGCTTTTTTTTTTCTTCATCACATTAACCCTTTCAAAATCTGAAAATGGAGTCAATGATTTTTTTCAGTTGTATTCTTGATGATTTCCGAGGCTATGAACATTTAAATTTAAATTCTGGGTTTCCTTTGAAACATTTAAATTTTGTTTTCTTATCCTATATTTTTCGTAGAAACTGGATGAGTGAAGAAATGCTGTGTTTTATGCTTTCTCATGGTTTTGTTTTCAGAGCACATAAGCATGGCTCAAGCATGCCAGTTATGTTTGGCTTTGCTAGAATTTTTTTCCTTACCATAAAAGCAGGAGAACTAATAGTAGGTTATGTTGTTTTGTATATATGTTTTCTGAACGCACCAGTTGGAGCTATGCCCCAGAAGAACTTGTGTCTTTCTTGCCCCTATGGTGGCTCTGGTTCAACAGGTAAAAGCTACTAGTTATCATGTTGTTTTGTAATTTGATGTTCAATTTTGGTTATATTTAAGTTTGAGATAATTTTATAGTTTATATGGCTGGTACATTGCACAATTATGAAGTGGTATGCTCCTTGGCTTGGCTAAGGTGGAAGGTGTGCAGGCTGTGAGAGAGGGGTTGGACTTTTGGTTTTTAGTGCTTATGTATTCAATTTCTCATTGTGATTCTAAATTTTAAGAAGGGGCTTTCTGATTCTACGTGCTTCAAGTTCACTTTGGAAGGGAATTTGGCACTTAATAAATAGAATCATAATCATAATACAAACTCATTACTGCTTGAAATATATTATTAAAATCAAAATAAGGCTAGACTACTAGAAGATACATTAGCCTCAATTTCTAGCAAAGAAGATTCAATTGCTAGAAATTGGCCAACCTTGATAGTGCAGAAGCTTGGGCTACTCTTCTAACAGCATGGTGATATGTAGTTTTAGCAAACAATAAGCCATTGTGTGGCCTCTTTATCTGATAAATGGTTTCTCATTTGTCTGTTGATGATTGGCAATAGCAAAAGAAAGATATAAAACTATAATTATGAGCAAGACCTAGTAGAACTAGAAGCTCTAATGAGGAATTTCACCTTGAGAGTCTAAGAAAACCCCTTGATCCCATTTTTAAAGATGAGGGAAAACAAGCTCTAGAATAACCTTTCCAGTACTTGCACAGTTTCCTTCATTACTTCTGTGCTCTTCCTTCTGTCATAGATTTATATAAAAGATATAATTTATTTCTTCTTTTCTTTGTGATTTGGTGAGATCTGAATTTTCCATGGATACGTTTAACTCACATTAGCATTCCCTCATTTTTCTTAAAAAAATAATTTTTATGTAATTTGTGTTTGCTCTGTTCAATTTTCCTGTCAATTAAATTTTCTGAAGTTGAGTCCTGTCCTACATGATATCTTACTTATTTTATTATTTTATTTTAGATCCATGAACTTCTTTTAAGGACATCACAATTTGATTTTATATCATGTGGGAATTGCTTTGTGCATTATTTTTGTATTCGGCCTGCATTATCCACTTGACCAACTTCCTTGTACTGAAGATTTAGGATATATGAGATATACGCATGAGCTTCAATGTTTCATTAAAGCCAGCGGATATGAATCTGGTGAAGTGGATCTTCTTTATCCAAGGATCTTGGTAAGATTGAATCGTATCATATTTGGCTGGAATATTATCCCTTACATTCTTTGGAGAAGACTGGTTTGAAAAATTGAATTGGGTCAAAGCTAATGAATTCAGTCAGATTGAGGCTACATTAGAAACCTTCGGTCCAGGCTTGGAGGTTACAAAATGCGGTGCCCATTTGGTATTCGAGCAAGTCATTGAAGATCTCAAACAAACTAAGGCTGGGTGTAGCAGCTGTGTAATCATTCCTAATGAGGATGATTTTGATGATTCAGGAAAAGACACCAACATTAAGCAAAGGCATGATGACTAAGATGGGGATAGGGCTGGACCTAGTGCAGAAGGTACCTTTAATGATGTACAACCACACCCAAAGTGGATAGAGCACCATATATAATTGAAAATTGGTTTGGGAATTTATACACACAATGACAAGGTGACTCTTATTGTGGAGAAGAGGAATCCTAGTGAAAGTGGAAACTTTGATGAATCTACACAGCTGGTAAACCTTTTTTCTTTGGTTTTTTTAAGGCACCTCTTTCTCCCTCTTAGGGATCTTACAGCACTGGCTGGGGGCTTTGGGGGTTTGCAAGTGAATTAAATTTCAGTAAAGGTGATAAAATTATTTGCAAAGTTTTCTTGTTGACTATAATACAACTAATGCAACTTGGCTGCTTATGTTTAGAGATCTGATTTACCTTTTTTAAAATCATTTAAAATTAGGACAACTATTTAAAACTTAAAGGACCCTTCTTTTTCTCTTTTTTAATTTTGACCCCATACGACACCACCCATTGTTTGGTTGATTAGAAACTTGTGGAAATTATGCTTTTAGGTAGTTGGATTTGGTGTTGAGTTTGCCATGGAATTATACCTGAAACATTTGAGTTAGGTTCCTTCTGAGCTTTGACTTGTTTTTCTGGGCCCAATATAAGAAACTTACAAAATGTCATTATTATTATTTTTTGATAGATAATCAAAGTAATATTATTAATGAAAAGAGAAAGAAAAAATACAAGTTGTTCATGATGATGAACACAGGAAAACATAAACAAACAGCAAACAGCAAAGAAAAAGAAATCAAGAGGCTATTCTAAGAGAAAACATAAACTCAGAAAAAGAAGAACACTCCGTAAAACCCCAGCATTGAGACCAATCAAAAAGACTACGCTAGCATAGAACTTTTAACTCTTCCAACATCTTCTTAGTGTCATCAAAGGAGCGACGATTTTGTTCCAACCATACGATCCTCATCAAACAACCTAGAATCAAATTCAAAATATCTGAATATGATTCCCAAGCCAATGATGCCAACAAAATAACCCCGCCATAGAGCCTGGCATGACCCATTGAATACCAAAAACCTGAAGCATATAAACCCATAAAGAGGGTACAACAGGACAATGAAGAAGTAAATGGTCCATAGATTCCCCATTACAACGGCACATACAACACCAATTTTCCAAAGAGCGACCCCTAAGCATGAGATCATCCAAAGTAAGAATCCGACCATGAGCAGCTGTCCAAAAAATGTCATTATTTTCTGTTTTCATTTAAACAAATTTATTTAAGGATGAAATTTTGTCTAGAACTCCTGACCTCTGTGTGTGTGTATGTCTAATAAGTTAGCTCTGTTGATTCATAGAGTAAAGCTATAATATTGATTCCTTTCTTTAGAACTATAATATTGATTTCTTGCAAGTCGCCATCTTTCTCCTTCTAAAGGATCTTGTTTGTTTGTAGCTGTATATTTATTTTTTCTTTTTAAATTCATTGGCATATGCTTGCATTTCTTTCTCCTTTTAAGCTGTGACAAGGGCCATTTAAGATCAGTAATTTGTGTTTTTTATTTCTGCTAGTTGCCCCAACTGATTGTGTGCTCGTCAATCTTTTTGGAGAGTAAAATCCGCACTTTGTTGCTCTCTTTTTATGGAAATTATTTTAATTTTCCATAGTAGAATGCAATAGATGCATGCAATCCCAGTGTTGTTGTACCACTCAACTGGAAAGAAGAAACTTGCAAAAATCTCCAATCTTGTTGCTCTCATTGAGTATTATTAATTTCTTTCTGTAAAGTAATTGTAGTTGTTGAATTATCGGCTATCAGTCAAATATCTGTAATCGTGTAATTTCTGATCAGAATCATCTTTATTGAGGATTCAATTGCTAAATTGGCCAAGCTTGACAGTGCAGAAGTGTGGGTTAGTCTTGTAAGTTCTAACATGCTGATATGTAGAGTTTACGCAAACAATTAGGCATTGCTTGGCCTCTTTATCTGATAATTGGGATCTCATTCATCAATTGATGATTGATAATAGCCAAAGAAAAATGCAAAACTGAAATTATGAGGCAAGACCTAGTAGAACTAGAAGCTCTGACTAGGAAGTTCACCTTGAGGACAGAAACAACCCCTTGATGCCATTCTTAAAGACAATGGAAAACTAGTTTTAGAATTAACCTCCACTACTTGCACAGCTGCTTTCTTTAGTCTTCTTTTATAGAATAATATAAATATCTCATTTATTTCTTCTTTTCTTTGTGATCTGGTAAGATATATATTTTCCATGGATAACTTTGACTTGCATTTCTTTTAATATTTATGTTATTTATTTATTTCCTCTGTTTTTTTTTTCCTGTCAATCAATTTTTCCTAAGTTGAATATTGACCTACATGACCTGTCAACTTATCGTTTGATATCCTATGGCTATCAGTTTATTTACCAGTTCTGTCTGAATCAATATGTATTTAAATGCTAGATCAATCTATAAACATGATGTTTATCATTAGATGAAACCCATTCCTAGGAACACCTTTTTGTTTGTTAATTCTGTTATTTGTTTCTGCTAGTGTCTCCACTCTCCAAAGAGGGCTGATGGTGTAGAAGTTATTGCTGTCACTGCAGGGAGAGTCATTGGATCCATAAGAGGTCTCAATTGTAAGCGACTGGTCAGGATAGATGGTGCAGAAGCACAGACTCCGTCTTGTATACAAAGAAGATGCACAACAGATTTGGCAAATTCAATCCACTGTAAGGCTTCACTTTATGATAATTGGGACATCATTCGTGAAGATTTACTGGAATAATATTTTAGACCATTAAAATCATTCTCAAATCAACCATTCTCCATAAATAAATGTTCTCCATCAAGGTGAATTCTCAGCCATCAAAGTACTGCCGCTTCTCTGTCTATCCAGCTACCTACATATTTCAGGAAATGGAAAGGACTAGCTCTATGTGCTTTATTTTTATTTCATGAGCATCTGATCATAAGTGAATCTTGATTAAGACTTACCCACCACATTAGTGGTCATTTGGATAGTAAGAAAGGTAGCCTAGAATCTTCCCTAGTCTATTGCATCACTAAAGGGAACTTCACGTGGTTAGATATGGAGGGATATATTTGGCTATTACAACATACCTTGTGGATCATTCTCAGATTTTTTATGTTTCAGTGCAGTCACATTGAGGTTTCAGCTGTAAGCGACTTCCCAGGTTTGATGGTGCAGAAGTGTGGGCAAGGTTTATTATACCCTCAGGAGGAGTAGAGTTTGGGTAAGCAATCATTAAATGCTCTAAAGAGACTTATCACAATGTGGATCTCATTCATCAATCAGTAGCAAGTGACATTCCAAATGATAATCAAGAGTGAATCTTGTTTCTCCTATGAGGACCTATATTCTGGAAGGTTGAGAAGACCCATTTATCCAGAGCAGATCAGTAGAAATAGCATTTATTTTGATTTTTGAGGACCAACACCCTGATTTTCAACTCCACCAAAATGATTTACTGGTAATAAATGTGTGTATTTCCTTTGAAAGTACCATCTATCTCTCTCTCTCTCTCTCATTGGACATCATGCTTCTGTTCAACAGGACTATGATTGAAGCTTTGTATATAATTCTTGTCAAATTCTAGAGTGGTTCAACCAATGTAGTGATGAGCTACCACAAGCTTTTGCCTCAAGACACTTGCAGCATCATGTACTACTCTGTCCATACCTGGTGTAAACAATATCATCAGCATGCCATTAATCCAGCTACAAAATATTTTTTCCATCCTCCACAGATCTTATAAACTGTCTTGTTCACTCTCTAAGCTTGAGGAGTTTCCTCCAGCCCCAATTGAATTTTTGATAAATTCTAATTATCCAAAAGGATCTATCTCTTAGCAGATTTTCTTTTATTTAAGCCAACAAAATTGAGCCAGCTTGAGGAAAAAGATTTCATGTATACCTCATGATTGTTGGATTGTTACTGTCCTCAACTCTTTTGAGTCCCACACATACTGAATTCCAAGCTACTTAGTACATGAGTTATCACTTCTAGCGCAAGAGGATTTTCTAAATTGCGGATCAATCAGCTTAATGACTTTCTTAGGTAGTATGAAGATTTAGATCAGTATACCTGTATGCTATAAAACACTTAGGATAGCAAATGCAGCCACCCAGCAAAAGGACAGTTTCTTAGTTCCCCAGGGATCGATTCGTGCATCTCATACCTTGTTTCATTATTTTGATTTCATATATATGTCATTTTATTTAACAAAATGTAGTGGTTCTGTGTTAGTCAATATGCATTTGAGTTTGGATGTAAGTCCATTTTCAGACCCATTTTTGTCCATTAACTTGTGTTGTTTCTTTTTGATGTTTTTCCAAGAGGGAGGGGCTGAAGACGCAACCGTTGTTGGTGTTACTAGCAAGGACTGTCATTGAAATTTGAATGGACGCAAGGAAAGCTTTGCAATGGATTTATGAACTTCTATTAGTTTTACAAGTATACTCCTAATCTATATATATATATATATATATATATATATATTTATATATATAAAATACTAGTATCTACGCACTCGCGTTACGCATGCTCAGAGATTTTTTTTTTTTTTTTCTTAAAAAAAAAAATCATATGTACTAATTTGGGGTTGCATTATCCAATCACCAAAATTCCTAAGGGAGTGATGAGATGTAGTATGTAAAATTTATTTCATTCACAAATGTATAAATCTCATCACACTCTTAGGAACTAGTATATATGAATTTTTTTTTTTTTTTTAAGAGTAGAGGCTAGTATTTATTAAACAAACTAATAACATGCCAGTAAAAAAGACTATTCTTTTCTACCATGCCAAACCTCATCTTAGGTTATACCATGTTATGCCAAACCTCATCTCACATAAAATAGGGAACTTAAGGATATTCTATTTTAAGTGTATGAGTTGAAGTAAATAACTGATATTTTCCTAAATTGTTGCAAAATACAAAACCGTGAATCACAAAAGAAAAAGAAAAATAGTAAAAAGGAAAACCAAACAAGCAAAAGACGTAATGATGAGGGAGAAAGAAAAAATGAAGCCGAAGAGCAGACTCTTTCCCCATAAGATTTGATATAGAGCATGGCTCTCCAATTTTTGTAAAGAACGTACGGGAAGAGAGTGGGTGCTCCTAGTTACTGAGGGCCCTCCTAGAGCATACTCTTTCTCCAAATTTTGTATTTTTGTCCTGCTGTTGTTTTGCACAAATTTCAAAAATTAACCGGAGCATATATATATTGTTTTATTACACAATAAAAATTAAGAGATGATATAAGATAATTGTATAGTATTGATGAGGATACTTGCAACTTCATTTTTTTTAAAATGAAAAATAAAAAAGCAATCCAAAATATCAGTTATCAATTTCTTTTTCCGATAATATATATTTGAAGTTTACTGTTACATAATTTCCTTTCTAGTTATTGTTGATTATGTAGCTCTGTCACGAAATGGCTCTAACAAAAAATCTGCATGGCTCTACCAAATTTAAGGTTTACTGTTACATACCTTCCTTTCTAGCAGTGTTGATTCCCTACCTTTCTAGCAGTGTTGATTGCGCAGATCTATCACAAAATGGCTTTAGCAAAATATCTGTATAAACAAAAAACAAAAGTGCATAATTGTCTATAAAGAGGATGAGATGAACAATTTTGTAAAGAACATACTGGTAGATGGTAGAAAAATAAGATGAACTTGGGGAAAGAGAGCTAAATTTTAGGAGTTCTATTAGTTTTTTTTTTTTTTTTTTCAATTGGAGGTGTTTTATTCATATGAAAAAGGAATAAAAAATGGCTAAAGTTTAGGGAATAAAAAGATGAACGGGAAGGGGAAAAAAGTCTAAATTTTAGGAGTTTTCTTTTTGAATTCAAAATAATAGTAGCTGTATGTGTTGTAGAAAGTATAGATAAATTTGTTATTTGTTTGACATTTATGACCCTATTTCTAAGAAAAGTTATCCTTCATTAATAAATGTGTTTTTAAACCACATAAAAGTCCAGTTCAAAGAGGGGAATCATTTTATATATAGTATAGATAAAAGTTGGGTCCCAAAACTGGTGGATTCATACAATGATGACACATGTACCTTTACTGAAGCACATAACCTTGACACGTAACAATATAGTCATTAAATGTAGGGTGATATGGACTAAGCTATGTGGCAAGTTTCAATTTGTTTAAGTTTCAATTCGTTTCTTGCTGCTGACACTTCCTGCTATTCCTTGTTTCTCTTCATCGTGCTTCTTCATATTAGCTTTCACGCCTATCTTTTTATACAAAAGGATTTGGGCCTTTGTGGGCCAAATAATGTTGACTGGATTAAAAGGGTCTTGGGCCCAATATATCTTTATCTGCCAAAGCCATTCTGCTGGAGAACTGTATTCTGCAGCAAAGCTGTATACTGCTGCAGATCGCTTTACCTTGAATTTCTTTCTTTGGACCTCTCTTACTCTTTGGCCTTCTTGGTGGGCCTTTGGGCCTTGCTTTTCATTGGGCTTTCCTTCGTATGGGCTTTTGGGTACAAATTTACAAAAAATGGGTATCAACATATATATATATATATATATATATATATATATAATGAACAATTCTACCTCTTATTTAATGTCTATGTTATGCAAATCATCAACCAATAAATATATGATAATGGTAAGAAACGTTATAAATAAGATTAAAAAAATGATAAAACTATTTTTTTTTTTAATTCTTTACAAAGTCTAGGGACTAAAATAATATTTTACCTAAAAATTATCACGCGCAATGCGCGGGTCTGCAACTAGTTTAAGTAATAATCATGGTGCACGTAGTAGCTTGCTAGGATATAAAACGAATCATTTCCTAAATCAACATGTTGCCTTAGAATACAATCAGTGGCGGGATTTTTCAAAACTAAAAATAATAAAGATCATTGTATTATATAATTTTGAAATGCATCTTCATATATCATGTATAATAAGTTAAAACCCTAAGAATACCATCTTAAATACTTCCAATTTATTGAAGAGATTGATTTCTGTACTCAATCCGACGACCAGTTGCTTTTGGTGGATGACACTTGCCATAACACTAAGATGACATCTAAGTTAATATTTTTATTCAATCTAAACTTGATGTTTGTAATTAGATATAAGTCCATTTCTAGACCCACTTTTGTTTATTGACTTGTGTTATTTCTTTCTACTGGTTTGCAATAGGGAGGACTGAAGTTGTAGCAGTTATTGGTGTTGCTGGCAAGGATTGGACGCACATAAAGCATTGTCATTGATTATGAACAATATACTTCTTCCCTTGTAATCAAATTTGTTGGGATGGACCATTATAGCACTTGCAGCAGTGGTGCTAAAAAACTATTTTTAGCACCACAAACTTAAAAATTGGGGCTGCAGCAGTGGAGACATATCTAAAATTTTTAGCTTTTGAGCTACATGCACAGCCAAAGATAGCTGTGCACTGTAGCTCAAAGCTATACCAAAATAATAATATTTTATTTATCTTTTCAATTAAATAATATTTACTCTCATCTGTAGCACTGTAGCCCGAACACACTTTAGCTTTCTCCCTTTTTTTTCCTCTTTCTCTTCCTCCATGGAGAGATCAGAGATGGACAGTGTTGATGATTTCAGTGAGGATCTTGGTGCCGAAATGGTGAGACTAAGCTCGGCAACGGTTGGGTTCGTGGTTGGGTTCCGTGCCGAAACGGTTCGTGGGTGGTCTCAGTGCCGAAACGGTTGGTGCTCTTCTTCCCTCACCTCCACTCCACTGCTAGGTTGTGGTTGTGCTCCGGCCTCGTGGATCAAAGTGGCTTTCCGTGGATCGGAGTGCTTACTTTTGGATCGGAGTGGTTATCGCTCATGGTTGTGCTTACTCGTGGATAGGAGTGGGTTTTGGCGTATCGGCGTGGTGGGTTTTGGCGTACCGGCGTGGTGGGTTTTGGCGTACCGACGTGGTGGGTTTCAGTTTTGGGTTGTTGGATTTTCGGGTTGCTGTGGGTTTGTTTTGTGGTGGCTGTGGATTTGTATTATTTTATTGTAGGAGATATATTATTTTATTGTAATGTTTATATTATTTTATTGTGTTGAAAGCTAAAATAGATCCACTACTACAGTATGTGAGTAGGTAAAATAGATAAAGTAACTTTTTGTGGTGCCAAATAGCTAAAAATATTGCTTCACTGCTGTGGATGCTCTTATAAATTTAGTGTGATTTAGTTTGTATTTTTCTTCTATTTGTTGTCAAATGCATGCTAATTATGTAATCACTTGAAAGAGTTGTATAATACTATAATCTATCTTGAGACAGATATTTCCTACCCTTTACTACATTGAAGTTATACATGGTTGTAATTAGAAGAATAGAGAGTATTTTAATTTAATATTAAATTGAATTTTTCAAAATCTCACTTGATCAAGATTTGAATTTTCTCTAGCAAAATTTAGTTTTGCTCAAGTGATTTAAAGTTCCACTCCAGCAAAGGACAAGCAAACTTTTTGGAAAGACCTTGCTTGAGTGAGAGATAAGTGAGACTTTTAGTCTAAATTTTTTTTCTATTATTGAAGAATTTACTCAAGTAAGAATTGTCTTGCTTACTTTTAATATTTCCATTAAGAACTCTTGTTTTACATGTATTGCAAGCCACATATTATAGATAACTAGAATTCTGTACTTTACTATTAAACAAAGATTGGCGTAACCAATTTCAATAGTTGGGAATTGGTGCTACTTCCTGACCTTGTTCTACATAGGCAATTACTATATATGTTTTGCACGTTTGTTTAACAATGCTATTTGCACATCATGGAAATCTATTTTTTACTGTAATTGCGTATGCTGTATATAGTTGTTATACATTAGCATTTATCACATCCTTTTTGGGTTTTGCCCATATGTTGTTGGCTTCTTAGAAAACTAATATCATGATGCACTTTGCTTCAAGATGAAAGAAAAACTTGTCAGACAGCTTCGGTTTTGTAACATTTGCTGATGAAATTTCAACCAAGTAGGCAGAAAGTACATCGGATACTTGGGTAGAAGGTGTGTCAGTATGAAATATGATTAAATGTTGTACTGCTAATATTTCTGGTAATCTCAGAAATGCCTATTATTGGCAATGGCCATTCGCTTGGGCCAAATAGGCACCCATGTGGGTTTGCCCGTATCAAATGAATGAACCTCAGAAGTTCCTTATGTAGAGTGGTTTTGGCTACTGTCTATCAATATGGTCTGTCTGTAACTCAAGAGTTCATGGAGGAGAAATCAAAACAGAGGAAAGTATAGCGAAGAGTGTGAGAAAAGATGTCGAGTTTAGAATGATGTTTAAATGAAGTGGCTGCAACTCTATCCTAAACAAGTTCTCCATTCTAACAGGGGTATACATCATTCCATTCTTCATGAGTTCTGCTTAAAAGTTTGCTAGTTTCTAGGTTTGTGATTGGTTTGTTTGCAAAAACAAGATAATGGGTTTGATTAGCAGCAAATTCAGTATGATGTTGTAGTTCAGTTTGAAGACTCGTGTCTTTTTGTTAGACTCTGTAAAACTGGGTTGGAATAATGTCAAAAGTCAACACTGTTTTTATCTTGAGTAGGGAATTTATGTCAGGGTAGATGCCCTTGTAGTGGAATAGCTAAAGTCTTATCATCAAAAAGTCTTAGCGTTTCAAGTGTTTCAAGTGTTTTTGTATTGTTTTGTTTCATATCATCAAAAATTTCTGAATTATCCACAATTCCACTCACTCACACACACACACAAAATAAATAGCAATACCAATTTTTTTTTTGGGTGTGTGTGGATGCAAGAATGCAACAAACGAGGAGTAAGGAGAAGCACCCAGACCAAACACTTAACGCTAAAATAATTTTTTAATATGTTTGATGGTTGTATTTGTCATTCTCTTCACACATTACCACCTTCAAATAAGTAAGTAAAGCTTAAAAATAAAAATAAAAAAATAAAAAAGAGAAGAGAAGAAGTGGAAGAAGAAGGCCTTTTTTGCCAAATAGCATAATTTTAGGAAATACTTATAAAAATTAAAAAAAAAAAAAAAAAAAAAGCACCATGACAAACTTATTTAGTTATTTAGCATATATTTTTTTTTTTTTTGGAACTTGAGTTTCACGTGAAACTTGAGTTTGAAAAACTCGGGTTTCACTTTACCAAACTCAAATTCCAAAAAAGTGCTACATAACTAAGTAAGTTTAGTCCGGTGTTATTTAGCAAAGTTTTCCTAAAATTATGCTATTTAGCAAATTTTTAAAAGAAAAGACTTCTAATTCCAGGTTTAGTATATTATTTTGTAAAAACAATTGGGTCCCAAACTAGTCTGGTGTAAATTAAGACAATCAATTAACAATTTTAATCAATTACTCAATATAATCACCAAAATTATCAAGACAAAATACCAATCACATAAACACAAGAATTTACGTGAAAAAACCATTTCTCCTTAAAGGGAAAAAATCACAAGAAATACTCCAAATAAAATTCACAACTGTGAAATCAATTATAAAATTCCAAATTTATCAACTTTTTGTATGTCTCATAGCTAAAGAAAAATCTCATTGTTTTTTTTTTTTTTTTTTTTTTTTTTCTCTCTCTCTCACACACTATTTTTCTTCTTGACTACGCTTACCCCAAAACCTTATTCTTTCTTCACTACTATGCACATTGCAAGTTCTCTTTCTTTTTTGCTTCACTTGGCAACATTAATCGAAATCTCACAAATTCTCATTGATTTATACGCTTTACAAAATTTTTTGTCAACAACACCCAAATTTTGTTGTCTCTCCCCTTGCATTACCACCTAAGAAAAAATCTTATTTCAAGGAATAGCCTTGTCTTCCACACCAAGACAACCCAAAAAAAATCAATTTAATTTTTTCTTCTTCAACTAAAAAATCCAATTAACTTTCCAGCTCACCATTGGATGTTGAGACAATGTCACAACAACAATGGAACTATAAACTATTAACTTCAAAACAATCACTCAATTAGAGTAAGAATATAGCTTTTGTGGGCCACATCAAACCTTTTTGTGCGTGAGAGTGCTGATTAATGTTGCATCTTGAGTCCCCCGCCTCACTCTTGTCATTATTATTCAATATGGAACTTCACTACTTAACCAACTACAGTACTCACATGTGAATATTTCAAAACTTGTTTGGACCATTAACGTGAGAAAGGAGAAATGAGAAAAACAATTTGACAATGAAGAGAGAGAGAGAAGCAGGTAAAAGAAATGGAAGAGTAATTAAGAAAAAACTAATATTGGCGTAGATTAATTAAACACTTTTTTCCAAATGTCTCCACAATGGCTCAGTTTAGTGTGTTATAACAACATTTTGAACTTAATTGGCACTTAATGGATACATAGAACATGGATAGAAATGTTTGAACAGAAACACTAGATAATGTATTCCTATATATTCCTACTAGTGTCATGGACATTGGATGCCGCTATGATACAATATCAACAAGTAACAAGGTAAATATTTTAAATATAGGACCTGGACATGGAAGGGCCTAGGATACAATAGCATATATTTGTGTGTGTGACATTTTTGTTCTCTTAAATTGTACTAAAATTAAGGGTACAATTATTGGAAATATATAGGAAAACTACTTCAATGAATATAATTAAATTCTCCTTAATATAATTTAATATATTGTATTTTCTACACAATACTTATCATATTAAAACCACCTCATATATTGGCATTGCAGCATAATTGTATCTACTCCCAATTGCCATCACCATTGTCTTTAGAAATGGTCATGTGTAATTTTACAATGATAGAGGGGGGGGGGGGGGACTTCATCGTAAAGACTAAGCAGATTACTTACTTGTATTCAACTGTAAAATCTTATATTGAAGAAATTATAGCTACAATTTGAATGACCAAAATTCACATGTAAATCCATTTTATTTTTATTTTATATCATCTTGAAATAACTTGTATTTTGAATGGGCACAATAAGACGGAGGGATCAAAATTTACAAGTAATTCATTCATATTAATCCAAGAATACATTCAATTGTTTACTTAATTTTATAACATGTTTAAGTAGTTGATTATAAATGGTAGGGTGGAGACTTTCTGTTCACAACTTTTTATATGAATTTATCATTTTTTTTTCTACAACTCACATAAACAAACGCATATATTAAAGAAGCTAAGTCCTTACAAACCTACTCGAAAGAGCATTAGAGTTTCCAAACTCTATAAAAAATGAAAGATGGTGATGTGGTTCCTCAAGGTGAGAGATCAACCGTCCAAATCATTCCTTCGACCTCTAACCAACTAAGTCTACGATTTATTAGCTCAGCCACTTCAATGTCTTCACCACTGCAAAGCCAGGTAAGATCTAACTAGCTGTTACTGTTTGAAAAAGAAACCGCCAAGCCAACCCACAGACATATATAAAAAGACCAATAAAGAAAAAATGCTGGAACCGCCATGTAAACGTTATTTTCAAAGGAAATCTTAAAAAATGACTTGCCTATTTCATTAAAAAAACGAATGTTCCATGAAGAACTAAGGAGCTTTACAATTAGGCCCCACTGTCAATCATGCCCTCGATTGGATAAAAAAGTAAAGATATTATTGTTCAATTAAGTATCCCGTATTACAAAGTGAAATTATTTTTCAATTTTAATAAATTATTATGATATTTAAGTGAGTGAATTTTGTATTAGATTCCGTGTGCAAGTGGCCCTTACCTTCGTGTTTTTCATAGCATTTTCCGTTTTCCTTTTGTTTATTTTATTTTAGATAGGTTCCAGGTATTTTGCTGTGCATATGGAGGTTTGCGTAGACGGAGGTAGACATGACAACATTTATTTGCTATTTGGAAAGTTATGCAACAAATTACTTAATGTAAAATGCATTATTTTGAATTCACCACTTATATCAAGAATGAACTCAGTTAAACTTATTAATACTTATTCAATAATTTTAAAATTATACAAATCCTAACATTGCTATCTAAAACAAAATAACACAAAGATAAGTAAAACAAATACACAAGTTTTATTTCTACACAATATCAACATCCCAAAACATAAAACAAAATTACAAATGACCTATTGGATAACTCATTTGATAAAGAATAAAAACATATAAGAAATTTGCAATCTTGAAAATTAATTTTATAATCTATTATCAATTGTCGTTGACACTCTATTTCAATTTGAGATATACATTAAGTTTGATTGCTTACTTATTTACACATGGTCTTTTTTATGAATATCATATCATTGTTAAGCAACACATACTCTAGAAAATATCATAATTTATTTTGAAAAGCCGTTTATTTTGGACATAAATTGTTAAAAAATAGGTCTAAGCATTCATAATTTATGCTAATTTGATACTTTGGCTTCACTATTTTCACACTTGTGAATGTTTCTCACACATGTCTACAATTTTAAATCTATGTTTTTAACTCTACAGATTATCTTGGCATGTACTTTGCTATTTGATATCTAAAAATCTTTACTCATTACAGAATGCTCAACCACATGCATTTATCTTTCAATTAATTTGCATACAGTTATGTAAATGTATTAATTATTTCCTTAAAGTTCACAATAAACAATTAAACCAATATTGTCTTAATTTTACTATTTTTTTTTTACAAAAAAAAAAAGTTTTAAAAAAATGGTTCAGGTTCGGGTCGGGTCGCGGGTCGGGTCACAGGTTAACCCGTTTTTACTTCGGGTCAAAAAATCGAGTTCGGGTTGGGTATTTTTCGGGTCGGGTCAGAAAATTTTGACCCGTTTTGTCATGTCTAGACGGAGGTAAAATTTTCTTGTGAAAAAATCAAAAGTTGGTTTGATAATAAGAAAAGAAGAGAGACTTTATGCCCACTTGCCCACCTACTCTAAAAAAAAATTAATTGATGGGTCATATAAAATCAACTTTTGACCCATCTTCCACGTGAAATTGAGGTTCCTCATACAAATTTTTTTTTTTAAGAAAATAAAAATTAGATTCCATATGCATAAGGAGGTCTGCATAAATAGAGCCCACGTGGGGAAAAAGCAGCAAAAGTCAGATTTGATAGTCAAAGAAAACAAAAGAAGAAGAAGACGAAGAAAGACAAAAAAAGGAAAAAACAGTGAAGCATAAGAAGATGTAGAAATACTACGTCAATGAATAGGTAAATTTCTATTTATTATAATCTAATTTGTTTTCTTTTCTACGAGGTATTATCTTATTAAGATCACCTCACTCATTGGCATAATAGCATAACTGTATTATTGTATTGAAGAAATTATAGTTACAGAGTGGATGGCCACATGATTAATAGAAAAGTACATATATCGTTTCATCTTTATAGTTTTATCTTGCTAACCATTTCCTTTTTATTTTAGGACAAAGTCTGCCAAACGCTCTAACTCAACTAATTATTCTTTTATTTGATGTGAATTTTTAATAATGCGTGGTTGGATTACATTTTCTTCTTATATGCTACATGTTTGCAAAATTTTCAGAAGAATAAAGATCAATAATTATATCATCAATTAAATGTTTAAATTTCAAATTTTTGTAATCTAAAATTATGCATTAAAAATAAATTTATAGATCGAATAGTAAATAATATCTAATTGACATGCGCATGCTATGAACATAAAGAATGGGCACTCCAGCAAATTGATTTCCAAAATATATAAACATGTTAATTTTTTCAATAGAAGTTGTAGCCATTAGTTACAAACAAACTTTGTCCTTTAGTATTTTTTTTAAAGAGTATTATTTAGCAAAAATAACCTAGAGAGGGACTGGTATTCACAAGTAATTCATTCAAATAAATATAAGTATAAATTCAATTTTATACTCAATTTTACAATATGTTTAAGTGGTTGATAAGGTAGAAACTTGTTCACCATTTTTTACATCAACTTATCACCCTTTTTTTTCACGACTCAGCTGGGCAGACCATTTTGATAAATTGTGATATTTTGGGTGAGTGCAATTGTGAAAGTGGCCCTTGTCTGCCTCCTCCATATGTTTAAGTATTTTCTTTTTCTTTTATTTTGGAAAGCTTCCGGGTATTTTCCTGTGCAAGCACAAGAAAGTCTGCACAAATGGAGCCCACGTGAAAATAGCTACAAAAGTTGCTGGTTTGATAGTAAAAATAAAATAAAGAAGAAAGAAAAGGTCGGGGAGCCCAAGTGAAAAAACAGCAAATTTTTAGTTGGGTTTGAAAGTCCAAAAAACAATGACAAATGTGAAATGTCACTAACTTAACTTGTCCAGCACGGTCAGAACAAGAACGAAAAAGCCAGACTTTATAGTGTGAAAATGGCCAACTTCATTGCTGGTCTTTGATAGGCCACAAACGGATTGACCCATTGAGATTGAAATTAATTAATTAATTAGCAAAGTTATTAACAAGTAAAGGAATCTCAAGTACCTTACCAACCTACAGTTGAACCCTTACCCCAATACCCAATTGGACTTGTTCTGTAATGACAGTTCCCCCTTTTGATGCACGGCTCCCAAGTACGTGACTAACCAATGCGTGGATCCCAGTACGCGACTTCAATCACCAACTAAGAAGGTTGTTGGCTGCAAAGTTCTTCAGTTCATCTACACGATGAAGATCGAGAAGATGCTTGGTCACAAAACCCTATGGCGCAAATACACAGCAACTTCTTCAAGAGAAAGAGATGAACTAGGGCAAGAACTTCGTCTCTAGTCACAATTTGCTTGAACAGAGTTTGCTCAATGTTTGTGCAACTTGTGAACTTTTTGACGGCCCTTAAAACAATTTTTTTATATGTTTAGGGTTAGGAGAAAAGAATGGCTAAACACATAATCACGGATCCCAAGAAAAACATATCAGATTGTTGTTTTCTTAAACCTCGACAAATAGGAGGTGTCGAGCATTTGTCGAGCTAGCTGTCGAGCACACGGGCAAAACAGCTTCTTAAACCTCGACACATGCTAGCTGTCTAGCTAGCTATCGAGCTTTAATGTTTCTGCACTTTCAGCTTGTTTTCTTGGACAGACTTGAAGGCTTTAACACTTGATCTTGAAACATGGTTTCTTGAAATATTTAAACACATCCTAAATCTACCCAAATACAAGTAAAGTACATTTTGTCAAAGGATAAGCCAATTACATAAAATAGTGACATATGTTCCTAACAAGTGAATCACATATGTCGAATCTCTATGTGTTTGGTTCTAGAATGTTGAACCGAATTCTTAGAGATGTTAATGGCACTGGTATTGTCACAATAGATAGTGAGATGCTCTTAACAAATACCATAATTATGGAGGAGTTTTTGCATCCATAGGAGTTGGGTGCAATAGTTACCGGCAACAATGTACTCAGCTTCTGCAGTGGATAATGAGATGGAGTTCTGCTTTTTACTCATCCAAGAGACAAGATTATTACCCACATATAAACAACCTCCTGAAGTACTCTTTCTATCACCAGCATTCCCAGCCCAATCAACGTCAGAGTACCCAGCTAAGACATCACTTGTGTCCTTGCTGTACCACACACCAACCTTAGCAGTGGTTTTGACATACTTTATGATTCTTTTTAAAGCAGTCATATGGGACTCTTTGGGATTAGCCTGATATCTAGCACACACTCCAACACTATAACTAATGTCAGGTCTACTGGCAGTAGGGTAAAGAACACTACCTGTCATGCTTCTATATAGAGATGGATCAACACTTTTACCTAACAAGTCAATAGTGAGTTTAACATTTAGGCTCATAGGGGTTCTGACAGAACTAGAAAATTCTAAACCAAACTTTTTCACAAGATTCTTAGCATATTTAGATTGAGATAGGAATATATCTGAATCTTGTTGACGAATCTGCAACCCAAGGAAGTGAGTCAGCTCTCCAATCATGCTCATCTCGAACTCGGCCTGCATGAGTTTTGAGAAACCATGAGCAAGTTCATCCTTAGTTGATCCAAAGATGATGTCATCAACATAGACTTGAGCAACTATCAGCTCGCTATCTTCTCTTTTAATGAAGAGAGTCTGATCAGCCTTTCCTCTTGTAAATCCGTGTGACACCAAGTATTGTGTAAGCCGATCATACCAAGCTCTGGGGGCTTACTTTAAACCATAAAGTGCCTTCTTGAGATACAGTACATGATCCGAAAAGTGTGGATCAATGAATTCTTTTGGTTAAGCTACATAGACATATTCTTTGAGCAGCCCATTTAAGAAAGCAGTCTTGACATCCATCTGATAAAGCTTGAACTTCAATTGGCAAGCCAAAGCAAGGAGAATTCTGATGGACTCCATACGAGAAACTGGAGCAAATGTTTCATCATAGTCTACTCCTTCCATTTGTGAGTATCCTTGAGCTACAAGCCGAGCCTTGTTGCGGATCACATTGCCCTCCTCATCAGTTTTATTGTGGAATATCCACTTTGTACCGATGATGTGTTCACCCTCCGGTCTAGGTACCAAGGTCCAAACGTCATTCCTTTGAAACTGAAGCAGTTCATCATGCATTGCTTCAACCTAACTTTCATCCTGAAGAGCTTCTTCAACTTTAGTGGGTTCAACCTGTGACAGATAACAAGAATAAGACACAAAGTTAGCAACACATTTATCAACTGTACGTTTCCTTAATGTGAGTTCATTCAAGTTTCCCACAATATCTTCTGGAGGATGATTTAGCTTAATCTTGGAAGAAAGTCCTTTCTCCTCATGGGATTCAGAATCTGGTGAAGTGGTTATATCTGCAGAATCTTCCACAACACTAGGAATACCTGGAGTACTAGGAGATGCAGGTTCTTGTTCAACAATTTCTTGAACTTCCCTAGACTCAGGAGGAAGAATTTCTTTAGTTAGTTCCTCAATACCTTTTTCAGAACTGGAATCTGAAGACTCATTAATAACAACATTCACTGTCTCCATTACCTTTATGGTTCTTTTGTTGTATATCCGATAAGCCTTACTTGTAGAGGAATAACCTAAAAATATTCCTTCATCACTTCGGGAGTCAAACTTTCCCACATTCTCCCTATCCTTTAGGATGAAACAAGTACTTCCAAAGATCCTGAAATACTTCACATTAGGCTTCCTTCCTTTCCATAACTCATATGGAGTCTTCTTGGTACCAGGTCTAAAATACACCCTATTAACCGTATGACACGCAGTGTTAACGGCTTCTCTCCACAAGTTTCTAGCCACATCCTTAACCCTGTTCTTTCTTTCTACTACACCATTCTGCTGAGAAGTAATAGGAACAGAGAATTCTTGCGAGATGCCTGATCTTGTGCAAAACAACTCCATATATGAGTTCTCAAATTCTTTACCATGGTCACTTCGAATTCGATCAATTTTCAAGCTCTTTTCATTCTGCAGTCTTGTGCACAAACCTTCAATGTGTTCAGGAGCATCAGACTTAGATCGTAGAAGAATGACCCAAGTGTACCTAGTGAAGTCATCTACCACAACCATGATGTATCTCTTACCACCAAGAGACTCGGTTCTGGTTGGACCCATAAGATCCAGATGTAGAAGCTCCAATAGTCTAGATGTAGCTGATGTCTGAGTGCCAGGATGCTTAGCTTTTGTCTGTTTTCCAAGCTGGCACAGTCCATATGCCACATTGCTCATTCTACTAAGCTTTGGTATTCCTAAAACTGACTCATGCTTAGATACAATAGAAAGATGTTTGTAGCTAGCATGTCCCATCCGTTGATGCCATAGATCTTCATTTAGCAAACGAATGCTATTACACACAATATCAGCATCAGGAACCAATCCATAACAGTTGTCAAGAATGCGAACACCACTTATGAGTTTCTTTCCAGACTCATTCACGACAAGACATTTTCCCTTAGAGAATAACACCATGAAGTCTTAATCACATATCCGACTTATACTCAGCAGGTTCACCCTCAGACCTTCTACATATAAAACATTTGCAATGTCCGGCAGTCCAGGTAGAGAGATGATTCCCTTTCCTTTATTCTGTGATTTGCTCCCATCACCAAAAGTGACATTGCCACCATTTTTAGACTCGAAAACCTTGAAGAGAGATCGGTCTCCAGTCATGTGTCTTGAGCAACCACTATCAAGGTACCACAAATACGTGTCCATCACTTTAAATGCTGACTTCATCATAAAACACACTTCGTGCTTAGATGACAAATCAGTGGGAATGGTACTTTCTCTCAACTGCCTTATATGAGCTAAGCCTTTAACTTTCACTCTTCTCAAATGAACTCCTTTGTACATTTTCATTTTGAGACAGTCTAATTTCTTCTTAGCCAAACTGAGATCTTTCCAATAGTCATCATAAGAGAATTCAAATAACTTTTAGACTTGTATTTTCTGAGACACTCAAACAAATAGAGATTAGAAAAACAAGATGTATTTGAAAGCAAAGATCTCTTCAAGCCGGTTGCAACCATGACAACGGGGGTCAATGGATCAAACACAGCAAAGATTATACCCTAATCAGAGTGCGCTTGCTCTGATACCACTTGATAGGCCACAAACGGATTGACCCATTGAGATTGAAATTAATTAATTAATTAGCCAAGTTATTAATTAATCAATTTATCATGCAAAAGCATGGTAGCACAAACAAATCACCAATAAACTAATTATGCAGCGAAAAATAAATAACATGGTGATTTGTTTACGAATGGGGAAAACCTAACGGCAAAAACCCCACCGGGTGATTTTCAGGTCACTACTCCCGAAACTCCACTATTATCACAACAAGCGGTTACAAGTAAAGGAATCCCAAGTACCTTACCAACCTACAGTTGAACCCTTACCCCAATACCCAATTGGACTTGTTCTGTAATGACAGTTCCCCCTTTTGATGCATGGCTCCCAAGTATGTGACTAACCAATGTGCGGATCCCAGTACGCAACTTCAATCACCAACTAAGAAGGTTGTTGGCTGTAAAGTTCTTCAGTTCATCTACACGATGAAGATCGAGAAGATGATTGGTCACAAAACCCTATGGTGCAAATACACAGCAACTTCTTCAAGAGAAAGAGATGAATTAGGGCAAGAACTTCGTCTCCGGTCACAATTTGCTTGAACAGAGTTTGCTCAATGCTTGTGCAACTTGTGAACTCTTTAACTGCCCTTAAAACAATCCTTTTATATGTTTAGGGTTAGGAGAAAAGAAGGCCTAAACACATAATCACGGATCCCAAGAAAAACATATCAGATTGCTGTTTTCTTAAACCTTGACAGATAGGAGGTGTCAAGCATCTGTCGAGCTAGCTGTCGAGCACACGAGCAAAACAGCTTCTTAAACCTCGACACATGCTAGCTGTCGAGCTAACTGTCGAGCTAGCTGTCGAGCTTTAATGTTTTTGCACTTTCAGCTTTTTTTCTTGGACAGACTTGAAGGCTTCAACACTTGATCTTGAAACATGGTTTCTTGAAGTATTTAAACACATCCTAAATCTACCCAAATACAAGTAAAGTGCGTTTTGTCAAAAGATAAGCCAATTACATAAAATAGTGACATATGTTCCTAACAAGTGAATCACATATGTCCTAACAGTCTTCAACTAAAAAGAAGTTCATAGCTGGTCACCTGGAACTTCACTCGTTTTGACTACTTTTTCGAGACGTGGAAAGCAGGGAAACGATTGCATATATCACCAAACATAGCCTTGCTACAGAAACTAAAGTCTCTTATTGTTGCTCCCATTCTCTTAGTCTGCAACACTCTCCAGTACATATCGCTTAACAAGCTAATAAGTTACCAATTAGCTTCCCTTTTCTTTCTTTCTTTTTTTTTTTTTTTTTTTTTTTTTTTTTTTTTTTTGGGATTCCAAGTATTTTTCTATTCATATGGAGGTCTGCAAAGATAGAACCTACATGGGGAAAAGGCAGCTAAACTTGGGTTTGAAAGTCAAAGAAAACGGAAGAAGAAGAAGAAAGTGACAAAAAAAGAAAAAACAGAGTGAAGCACAAAAAAAAAATTTTATAGTAATTTTGTAAGATTATATAATCTAACAAATTGTTATAAAAAAATTCAAATAATTATTTATTATGCATCAATCATATTCATTATTATAACAATTAATAAATTTTTTGTAATAAAATTTGTATTACTTTTAATACTTTAAAAAAAATTAAAGATGTTATTATTCAACTAAGAATCCCCAAACTACAAAGTAACAACATTGTTCAATTTTAATAAGTTGTAATATTGAGTGCATTTTGTATTAGATTTCGTGTGTAGGTTGCCCTTCCATTATAGTTGTTTTCCTGCATTTTCCTTTTTCCTTTTATTTTATTTTATTTTATTTTGGATAGCTTCCAAGTATTTTCTTCTGCATATGAAGGTTTGTGCAGATGGAGCCCACGTCCATCTCTGAAAAAGAAACAAAAGTTGGTTTGACAGTAAATATTAAATAAAGAAGAAAGACTTTGTGTGACGACTTATAGCGGGATTCCCTGCCCACTTGCCCACCGACTCTAATAAAAAAAGCAAAAGTTGGTTTGATTATAAAAAGAAAGAAGAAAGACTTTGAGCATCTCCAATACTCTCTCAATTTTTGTACAGACTCTCCATCTCTTTCTCTATTTTATTAAAATATTATTTCTTCATTATTTATTTATTTATTTTTAATATTTCTTCATTCATCTATATTTTTCAAATTCCAAACAACATTATCAATTATATTTTTTTAATGAGAAATGTTGCGCCTATAACATTTTTTCGCAATACTTTTACAACAAAATCTTATATGATAAGTTGTTACTAGTTTTAATTTGAACCCACCATTTATATTATTTTTTTTCCTCACCTATATCAACTAATAACAATCTGTCACTTAAAATTTATTGTGAAAGTATTGTAATGTTACTCAATTTTGATTTCTTATTCCTTATATTATTTTTCCTTTCTTTCTTTAGTTTTTTTTTTCATCCATACGTTTTTTTTTTTCCTTGTTTTTTCTCCTCTAGACACGTACACCTACCCCTATATCTATCTTCACTCTTTGTTTGGCTTTTTGTTTTCCTAGTTATCTCCGGAACATATCTCCACTTCTCCCTCTCTCTTTCGTTCTCTTTCTCTTACACACACACACACACACACAAATTTCTCTCCCTCTATCTCACACAAACAAATTCTCTCTCATACACACATAGATCACCGACAGAGAACAAAGATTAGAGTCCTCCCCACTTCTAAGAACATGCAGCTTAATCACCATATTGGTCAGATCAGCATTCTACATTTTTTTTTTTTTTTTTGTCTGGTTTGATTAGTTTTATTTTATTGTTCAGATTTCATTAGGCTTATGAGAAAGATTGTTTTTGTTTTTCAAATCTTTTGATTGGGTTTTTGTTTTGATTGTTGTATGTTTTAGTTTGTAACCGTTGAGATAGAGAAGCATGAGAGAGTGAAGAACGAAAGAGAAAAGGGATGAGAGAGAAAGAATTATTTTTTTATTCAATTGGGCATTATTTTAAGCGTGAATATTGTCTAGATGTGCTACAGTATTTGCTACAGTACTCTCCATCTTAAGAGAGCTACTGTAGCAAATCTAAAAAAAAAAAATTAGAGATGGAGAGGCTGTTAGCAGTGGCGGCTCCAGGAATTTTGTTTAGGGGAGTCATTAAAAAATTTTAATAAAAAAAGAACTTGAATATATCTAGTTACCGATAAAAAAAAATTAATACATGAAGTTTTACAATTTCCTTCTACAAGAATTCAAATTTTGAATTATGAGTATCTATTACTAATGTAGGTAGGTATGAGCTTACAATCATTTTATTTTGTTAAGTTTATCTAATATTTTTATTTTTATGCAGTTTTTATTATCTATTTGTTTTTGTTTTTATAAAAATATGTTAAACTAAATGACTGAACTAAACCCATTAGCTTTGTATTAATTATTGACGCACACAACTACACTTATTCATACATAAAATTATACACTAGTGTTTACTTAACCAATCAAATGCTTGGACAATCACTAACTTTAAGATTATTTTTTTTCCTTGAATTTTACTAACTTTATAACAAAAAGTTATTATAACATGATAACAATATACACACATGTAACAAACCATCTCTATTTTCTAATTATTAAATTATATAAATTTATATTATATTTATATTGTACACACAAACATTCACACACATCATAATTCACACAAATAACATTATAATAAAAACTAATGCACACAATCAATATTAGACACACTTACACACATAATATAAATTTATAAAAAATAGTGACACTTACAATTCACAAATACTTACTCTTTATTCTTAGAGTTGGAAATACTTGTAATAAAGGTTTGCAAAATTTAAGTTAGAGTGTGCAAAAATATTTTTAAGATAAAATTATAGTATTAAACTAACAAAAAAAAATATATTTTTTATATATATAAATTTTTTTTTTTTTTGAAGTCAGGGGGTTCATTTGAACCCCCTGAGAATAGTGTAGCGCCGCCCCTGTGTTGGAGGGGTTTTTTTTGTGTGTTTGCTCTCCATAATTGACTTTAGAGAGCCTATTGAAGATGCTCTTACAACTTACAACTTTAGTCGGTGGGATGCCCACTTGCCCACCGACTAAAATAAATAAATCAATTGATGGGTCATAGAAAATGAACTTTTGACCCATCTTCTCACTCTTATTACAACTTACAAACAAATACTTCCATATGCGTTCACCAAGACACTTTTTTGAGGGTGTTTTTTTTTTTTTTTTTGTCAAACTTGCAATTTCATGAATTTGTAACCTCACTGTTTTAGCTCATCCATTTCCTTCATGGCTCTTCTTCCATCCGCAACTTCATCTTCTTCTTCCAAGAGATGGAAATACGATGTATTTCTCAGTTTCAAAGGAGAAGACACCCGCAAAAAATTTACAGACCATCTATATACTGGTTTGAAACAAAAAGGCATATCCACTTTTAGGGACGATGAAAAACTTAAGCAAGGAACATCTATTGCCTCAGAGCTCTTGAAAGCAATAGAAGAATCGAGGTTTGCTATTGTTATTCTATCAAGAGACTACGCTTCTTCAAAGTGGTGCTTGATTGAATTAACAAAGATCGTTGAGTGCATGGAAAAGACAAGATTGGTAGTTCTACCTGTTTTTCACTATGTAGATCCTAGTGATGTGCGAAATCATAAGGGGACTTTTGGAGAAGCCTTTGCTAAACATGAAGAGAGTTTCAAAGATAACATAGAAAATGTACAAACATGGAAAGCTGCTCTGACAAAAGTTGCTAATCTTGCTGGATGGGATTTAACGGATAAGTATGAATTTCTTTGGAATAAGGCTATATATTGTCAACTTTTTTTCTTTTTCAGAATTTATTTATTACTCCTATTAATTACTATTTTTTACTTGGCCACCTTATAAGAGTGTATTTTTAACTATTTGTAGAATAACCTAGGCTAACCCTATTCTAATTCTAGTAGGACTAAATTCTAGTCATTAAAGTTTAAACTTTACATAGACCTTGCAAAATATTTGGCCCCTAATATCTCTAAAATTGCCCCCATAATACATCTAGTAATGAATTTTGAAATATAATTAGGCACTATTAATGTGGCTAAACGAAGCTAAGATTAAGTTTAAGATGAATGTTTTGCCTTTAAACGTGGTTAGCTTTGTGTCATCAAAATTATAGTGTTGCTATTTTCTTTGTAGGCATGAAACAATAGTTATCCAAAAAATCATTAGAAGGATATTTAGTGAGTTGTATCACAAACTCCCAGGTGTTTCTGAGGACCTTGTTGGAATGGACTCCGGTGTGGAGGAAATGTTAGATTCATACTTAGGTGAAGGATTGCGCAGTGTTCGCTTTATTGGGATTTGTGGGATGGGCGGAATAGGCAAAACAACTTTTGCACTAGAAATTTATAGAAGAATTTCTGGTAACTTTGATGCTAGTAGCTTTATTGCTAATGTTAGAGATGCAACTAAAAATCAAGGTCTAGTTTCTTTACAAAAACAACTTCTTTCTAAAATCCTCATGGAAAGTGAAATAAATATATGGAATATTTATGAGGGAATTGATGTTATAAGGAATACATTATGTAATAAAAATGTCTTTATTGTTCTTGATGATGTGGATGGAGATGAACAACTAAAAGCATTAGCAGGGAGACATGATTGGTTTGGTCCAGGGAGTAGAATTATTCTAACAAGTAGAGATAGTCATTTCTTGCAAAGAAATGAAGTGGATGATGTATATAAAATTAAAGGGTTGAATGATGATGAAGCTTTAAAGCTTTTTAGTTGGAGCGCTTTTAAGAAACCCCATCCTAAAGAAAATTATGTGGATTTGTCTAAGTACTTTTTGAACTATGCTAAAGGCCTTCCTTTAGCTCTTAAAGTTGTAGGTTCTTCATTGTATGCTAAAGGAAGGAATGAATGGAAAAGTGCCCTAGATAAACTAAAAGACGAACCTAATAGAACCATTTTGGATATACTTCAAATAAGTTTTGATGGGCTTACAAATTCTGAAAAAGAGTTGTTTCTAGATATTGCATGTTTTTTCAAAGGAGATAAAAAGGATTGCATAAGTGATATACTGGAAAGTTTTGGTTATTATCCAGACTACAATATTAGTGTTCTTAAGGACAAATCTCTCATAACCATTGATGACCACGGAATTTTGTGGATGCATGATTTGCTGCAAGATATGGGTCAAGAAATCGTTCGTCGCGAATCCCCTAAAGAGCTTGGTGGACGTAGTAGATTGTGCATTTATAAGGATGTCATTCATGTATTGAAGAATAATACTGTAAGTTGACTAGTATAAACCTGAACTTAAAGATATATATATATATATATATATGTTTCTATAAAATTTTCTAAGAATTTACCAATTATTCCAAATTCATTGTTTTTGTTTATTAGGGAACAGAGGTAGTTGAAGGCATAATGCTAAACCTGCCTATTCAAAAAGTGGAACACTTGAGTGCTGAAGCCTTCTCAAAGATGAAAAATTTGAGATTGCTTAAAATTGGTAATGAGAAACCTTCAAAAGACTTCTTAAATGGTACTATGCAACTTCCAAAAGACTTTAATAAGGGCAAGGTGCAACTTCCAAAAGGGCTCAGTTATCTTTCTAATGAGTTACGTGTTATTGAATGGCACGTATATCATTTAAAATGCATACCAACCAATTTCCAACCAAACAAACTTGTTGAATTGAGAATGCATAGTAGCGGCATCAGACAACTATGGAAAGGAAATATGGTAAGATTATTACTTATGCAAATGTGTATTATATTCCTTTTCATTAAGGCTTGACTTTATCTAATTGTTTATTGTTTTATAACAGATTTTAGATAAGTTAAAGCTTATAGACCTCAGTGACTCTCAAAACTTGATCAAGACCTTGAACTTCAGTAGAGTCCCAAATTTGAAGCAGTTGATTCTTCAACGTTGTATAAGACTATCTAAGATTCATGCATCTCTTGGAAATCTCAAATGGCTTATTCGATTAGATTTAAATGGTTGCAAGTGCCTTAAGAGCCTTCCACCCAAGATCAACTTGGAATCTCTTGAAATTTTTATTCTTTCTGGTTGTTCAAGACTAAAGAAGTTTCCAGAAGTTGAGAGAAATATGTCAAGTTTGTTGGAACTTTATTTGAACGAGACTGCCATAAAAGAACTACCACTGTCAGTGGAGCATTTAATTGGCCTTACAAAATTAGATTTAAGAGATTGCAAAAACCTTTCAAGTCTTCCAAATGCTTGTTGTTCTTTGATGTCTCTAAAAATTCTCACTTTGTCTGGCTGCTCAAAAATTAATGAACTGCCAGAGAATTTGGGGAATATCAAAGGTCTTGAGGAGCTAGATGTGAGTGAAACTGCTATAACAGAATTACCTTCTTCGTTGGTTCTCTTAAAAAATCTCAAAGCACTATCTCTTCGTGGATGTGAAGGCTTATCATCTATATCATCAAATAAACTCATCAATTTTCCTTTAATGCGAAAAAGAAGAGTAGAATATCCCATGGGCATGTTAGGGCGTTCTCTTTCTAATTTATGGTCTTTGACCAGATTGAATCTAAGTTATTGCAATCTTCAGGCAATCCCTGATGGTCTTGGTTGTTTGTCCTCTTTAACAAATTTAGATCTTAGGGGAAATAATTTTGTTTGCCTTCCTGAGAGTACCACTCGACTATCCAATATGGAGACTCTTCGTTTGTGTGGTTGCACACATCTTCGATCTTTGCCAAAGCTTCCATTAAATATTGGGCTTATTGATGCAGATGGTTGTACCTCACTGGAAATATTACCATTAAGACCTGAAGATGGTCCTTATCCGGACCTTTGTCTTCTCAGTTGTGTTAAATTGATTAACAATGAAGACTACGGTGACATGTTATTAACAACACTAAGACAACACATTCAATATAAGGTCTCTCTCTCTTTCTCTTTCTCTCTCTCTTGCATGTGAGGTTCTAAATATAATGATTTTGTAATTTTGTATGTTTCAGGGAGATGAACCCATTTATCATATTATAATTCCTGGAAGAGAAATTTCGAAATGGTTTAGCCATCAAAATGTGGGGACTTCGGTGAATTTGCAAGTGCCTTCAGATAAATTGAAGGGAGTCGCTGTGTGTGCACTTTTTGTACTCTGCCAACATCATCCACTTCATTCAACTCATGAGACTAGTGGAGGTTATATATTTACGCATGGGCTTCAGTGTTACTTGAAAGCCAACGGATATGAAAGCCAACCGATACCTAGCTTTCCTTTTTCAGAACAATTTGGTAAGATTGAATCGTATCATCTTTACCTGGGTTACTATCCCTATAAATTATTCGATCAGAAATTGAAAGAAAATTGGAGTCAAGTAGAGTCTAATGGATTGGGTCAAATTGAGATTGGATTTGTAACCGAAGGTCCAGGATTAGAGGTCACAAAATGTGGGGCCCGTTTGGTATTTGAGCAAGACATTAAAGATCTGAACCAAACTATGCGTGGGTGTAACAGCAGCAGCTGAAGCATCACTCCTTATGAGGATGATTTGGAAGATTCAGCAAAAGATACCAAAACTGAGTGAAAGCCATGATGAGTATGATAGGGATGAGAATGGAACCAGTGGAGAAGGTACTGATGATGCCTAAATCGTCAGTTGGGTCACTCGTACAATCCGGAGCTCTTGACGATCTTGTAGGACTTGCAAGATAAAGAGAGTTCATCGAAAAGACCACCGGGTTGTGCCCGGTGGGAGAGCCTCCGATGCTTAAGTTAATATCAACCCATATCTTTCGTATATAGATGGTATTTTGTAATAGTTTCTGACATACCTTAGCAAATGGACAAATTGTCCCTTTTATAGATGACTTAGGTAGCTGTTGGACATAAATGAGGGTGATTATTACCCTAATTGTAACATTCTTTGTCTTGATGAGAAGGTTTAAGGCCTTTGATGATCATTATTGAATGTGTTGGGCGGTTACTCATCTATCTTTGATGGCCTACTAATGACGCAATGACCATCCATTAAGATGGACGACCTTAATAATTTTTATGGATATATAGGCCATTTATGAGAAACTTGTGTCTCATTTTACCTTCATCGATTATATACTTACAGGGATGGCAACCTTATGAAATGATAAGAGAAGGTCGTGATATGGCTGCATATAATTCACAAAAGGAAATCATTGCAAACAAATAAGGGAATAAATTCTTGTATATATTCCAGCCCACATGACACACACATGCACATCGATTGCCAAGTCCGTTTTGTAGCGATAAAGTAGAAATAGCCTACCATCTCATTTGCTTTCTTTTTATGAAAAATGTTTCCTTCATTGGTTGACTATGCAATCTGTCAACAAATGTTTAACCACATAGCATACGGTTGTCTAACTCTTGGCCCTTAACATAGAAATTATTTAAACAATAGCAACTATGGCGGGGCAATAATAAGTGTCGTATAACTGACCCATAAATATGGCGCTAAAAGGAGGGTGAGATATATGATATCTTTCCCTATAGTGTGGTTTGAAATATATATATATATATATATTTTAATCAGAAATTGCTCTATTCTAAGCAAGTAATGCTATAATATAAATAAGAGGAGTAGGGACCTGACCTGGCAAGAAAACCTCTACGACATTCTCAACAGTTGTGCCTACGCCATGACCTTTTTCTGCCGGATGATTTTTCTTATGTCGAGCCTTTTTTTGGTCCATTTTGTCAAGCTTTACTAGGCTCATTTTGCTCCAAAAAATACTAACAAATTAATAATCTCGATTGTTCTCAAATGATGAGCTTAATATAGAGTACATGTCATTCCATTTAATAGAATCACGTGGAAATAATTTGATACTATATTACTATTTAGTATTTAAAGACAGTAAGCTCTGTTCGTATATCATATATGTGAGTAAGTACTTACTCTGGTGATGTCACTAGTGTGAGCATAAAATAAAAACATTGTACCTGTATAGCCACTTTTATTGAATCATACATGTGGATTGTGACACCGTGTGAGTCCCACATTTTTCCCTTTGAATGCTCAAGGCCATGATTAGGTATAGATGGAACCATTTAAATTCTCCATTCTCTAAGTCAAAGCAACATATATTTATACATGGAAAAGTTTGAATAGTAAATTTTGTTCGTTCTATTATGGGACATTTTAAGATACAAAATTTCATAATATTTTGAAAATGATTTATGCTTAACTATTGCGGTAATTTTGAAAGGACTGAATTTTATAATTCTCTGGGTCTTTCAACCTCAGTCCCACCTTGCATTCACTTTGAAAATTATTCTATGTGCAAGGCCGAATACGCCATTCATGCATTTTATTCCTAAAGGTTTCTTTTAAATCTTTTCGGAATTGTTCCTTGAAAAACATTGTTTCATTAACCAACTGACGGACTAATAACTCATGCATAATTGACTGTAGAGCATTCTAACCATGTTATGCATTTTCTACTATACTTTCGCCACCAATAAATACACATATAAATTTGGGGGATGGCCTATGTTGTGGCTTTATTACCCGTGAATATCAACCAAGATATTATCAGGGTACCATTTATTTTTCTTCTTTAGTGTACCATTAATCTAATAACATAAAGGGACACAAACAATCTTTTTTTATTTTAGTTATAGCAAGAGCCATTATTAGGATATCAATTACGCCATAATATATGTAAAAACAAATAATTGAAATTGTTTCCAAGCCCTACCATTCACGGCTCAAGGCATTTTCATATACAGCAGAGTTTGTTACATATTTAAAATATAAAATACAATTCGGCCTTACCACATCTATACACAATCAGATATGCTTATCCATACAATTCGGCCTTGACTCTTCTATACAAATCAGATATGTTTCTCCCTTATCACTTAGATACAAAATTACATACAATTCCATCTTTTCCTAATCCTATCTCAACACAATCCAAGATTTGTATTTTGAATACTACAACTGTGATACATCAGTAACACTAGCTGCGAATGACTTAGCTGCTATCCTTGATGACTACAGTTGTATCCTTAACAATATATAATTATATTTGGCTTTAATGGCAAGGACCTCAAAGAGACCGGTTTGACTGATGCAGTTTATAACAATCAAGGTATTCATTACCTTTTTTTTCTTTTTTTTTTCTTTTTTAATGCCTATATTTAAGATCACAATTTTGGTAAGGTAATTATGTTCTATTGAAGTTTGGTTCCACCTTTCATGCAAACTAAAAACAATGGGGAGCCAGTGAAACTAAGAAAGGAAAGTTTTCCTATGGTAATTTCATCATAGTTGACTTGGGTGGTTGAAAATTATATGATCACCGACAATCACTTCTTCTTTTTATTTTTTAACAAAAGGATATCTAATAGAATAAAATCCTTTGTTATGTTTCTAAAGTTTTAGACGAGGTTATCACTTTGTTTTTAGACTTCTAGTATTCTAGATCTTTTAACAAGATGATGTAAGAACATATAACAAGATGAGAAACAACACATCTTACCTCAAGGCCTAGGAGCTGGGCCATTCCTGCGAGGTCTGCCAAAGTCGCTCAATTTCTGTGGTTGTGGTGTACTGTGTCATGCCTAGAAGGTCACAGGTTGTGAAGTTCTTACGTCGCCGTCGACCAACCCAATCATGTCTTGCGGCTGGGAGTCACACTTTCATTGGTAACGGCATCACTGGAGGTGTCTTTCAACCAGACCCTCAAGCTAGAGGCCAATAGATTTGAGACCTTGGATCTAGGCTCTCTCATCATCGTCTATTCATTTGGCTGACAAGTCGTTTTTTAACGACAATGGTGCCCTGGTAATATCTCTTTATCTTTCTCATCTCAGCCCAATTTTAGATGACTGGATATGGGCAGAGTAAAGAGATAATCATTGAGTCTCATCCCATGAGGTACTCTAGATTGAACCGAGTGAACCCTTTGTTACAGGAATGTCTAGATGACTAATTGAATCCCCATAGACGGTGCCAAACTGATGATGCCTAAATTATCAGTTGGGTCACTCGTACAATCCAGAGCTCTTGACGATCTTGTAGGACCTGCAAGATAAAGAGAGTTCATCGAAAAGACCACCGGGTTATGCCTGATGGGGGAGCCTCTGATGCTTAAGTTAAGATCAACCCATATCTTTCGTATATAGATGGTATTTTGTAATAGTTTCTGACGTACCTTAGCAAATGGACAAATTGTCCCTTTTATAGATGACTTAGGTAGCTGTTGGACATAAATGAGGGTGACTATTACCCTAATTGTAACGTTCTTTGTCTTGATGAGAGGGTTTAAGGCCTTTGATGATCGTTATTGAATGTGTTGGGCGGTTACTCATCTATCTTTGATGGCCTACTAATGACGCAATGACCGTCCATTAAGATGGACGACCTTAATAATTTTTATGGACTCATCAGGTACATCTAATCTAATTGAAAGATTCATTCCACGTTTGGGAAATTGGATTGGGAATTTAAGCACACAAGGACAATGTAACTCTAATTGAGAGGAAGAGAAATCCTAGTGAAAGTGGTGGCTTTGATGAATCTGTATAGTTGAATTTTTTGTAAGTCACCGATATCTTTCTCCCTTTTACAGAT
>JARYZH020001116.1:0-40445 GCA_030021035.2 Notholithocarpus densiflorus | reverse complement strand
AAGGAAGCAAAACCTTTTCTTAGAAGTTGAATAGGGTCAGCACTAATTGCCGTTGAGCAAAAACAAAAGAAAGAATGAGTTGGAATTAGGAAAGTACTAATTGCATATGCCTGCTTGTAATCTCTTTCGGTGTTTAAGATCATTAAGCTCCACCACAGGTGATTTATATGTACAGAAACAAAAGAAGAAAAATGAAATGAGAATAAGAAATTCAAGTACTTAGCCATTTTTTGAACACCTAGTAGATATAGTCATTTGTTCATACTGACATAATTCTTATAAAAAACTAAACTTTGCACAATAAATGGAAAGAAAAAAAAAAGGAGAAAAAACATTAAAAATTAATAGAGAAGCATTGAACAAATTTGAATCCAATATATTAGTGCTCATCTTTTGCTTAGTTTTTTTTTTTTTTTTTTTTTTTTTTCTACAAAAAAAACTAAGGCCTAGTGTTCTCCAATATGCAGCTCAAATTTGTGAGTAATTCTAAATTGTTTCAATTAGCCAAGGAAAGTCGGGAAAGAAACAATTTTGAACATAAAAATTATTTCCTTAATTGTTTGAGAAACCAAATAGAGAATTTTTTTTTTGTTATAATAGAATTTACAACAAAAATTAACATTCCTTTCAGAAAAGGAAACCAAGAGACCACGAAAGAAATTATGGAAGAATTTCATAGGCTAGTGGAATCAGATATATATAAAACAAAACAAATTATACAACATGCAAAGCTATCATTTACTGAGAGAAACTCTTCCATTTCATAAATCAAGGAGCACTGAAATCTCTTAATCTTCTACCTTTATTGCTTCAACCAATCACTAAATTGAGATTGCAAACTATTGTTTTGGAAGGAGGTGAATAGTTTATGTATAGATTCAAAGACAGCATGTATTAAGAGAGAGAAAATATTTTATGTGTGGATTTAAAGACAACGTGCATTATGAGAGAGAACTTCGAAGCTAGTAGTATTGTTATTTGTACGTTACCAAGGGTTTATCGTAGGAGTTATTATTTATTAGGGTTTGGTTGGGTTAATGTAAGTTATATAAATGGGCTTGCGTTTGAGTTTGCTATCAACTGTAGTCGTGTGTTCTAATAAGTATTACTGTTTCCTCAAAAAAAAAAAAAAAAAAAAAACTTTAGTCTTGGACAAAACCTTTTGTTTATTTTAAATGTCAGCCCATATATATATATTTTTTTTTATTTTTTTTTGCAAAATTACTCAATTAAAGCACCACTTAGTAGAACCCCGCCAAAGGCCTTGTAACTGAATTGGCACATTCCCATGTACAAAGTGCTTGGGGGTTTAGGGGAGAAAGGGTTTGAGCTGCGGGGTTAGCAGCATGTTGTAATTATCTCTCAAAAAAAAAAAAAAAAAAAGTAGAACCTCATGCTCTCCCATATGAGATCTCTGCTTATATATACTAGTGTGTAATCTCGTACATATGCATGGGTACATTTAAAAACAATCACAATTACATAATATATATGAGTTCAAATTAAACATGGTGTAAGAATTACAACTTACACATTTTTTAAACCATGAATTTCTAAATTATCTAATAGTTTCTCATATTATATAAATATAAATAAATAAATATATATATATATAAATTTAATTGGATCTAGACTCTTCGATTTTTGTACCGAATAATTCACTAGCCACAAAAATTAAAAAATTAGATGGGACATATAAAATTGAACTCCAATTAAAATTCAATTTAGAATCTAATTGAATTTAGACGCTTTGATTTTTTTCCTAATAATTCACTTGACAAATAAATTTAAAAATGAGATGAGACATGTGGCGCAAAATTAGACTCCAATTTAGAATTTAACTGAATTTTCTCTCAGCTTTGGCTATATATATATATTGATGATGTGGTCGGCAATTAGGAAATTCATTACAGAGGAGGTGTCTTTAAGTTCTCTGCATTTTAGCTTTTTCAACATTTGCTTTTGAAATATTGATTAGATGCTATTACCACTGCCACATCCAGCCACCAGCCACTACCACATCTAGCCATTGCCACTATCACAAACAGCCACCAACACCTGCAAAACCCACAACCAACAAACACTAATAAATCAATCTCAAAGACTCATGCCACCACTGCTAGACCAACGTCGCCGCCACTAGACCAACGCCGCCGCCATTACACATCCCACACCAACACCATCGCTCCATAGCACACAAAACCCAGTAACCCACAACACCCCAAACCACCCACACCCCACAAACCACCACTGGACCAAAACCAAGCAACTAACCACAATCTCAGCCAATCTCAATGGAACAACCCATGCCGGACTACAAATGATCCATTTTGATCTCCTCGCAAAACGACCCATGCTGATGGCAGGTAATGAGAAAACACACCAATCTCTCCACACCGTGACTTCGTAGAAAAAACACCACCAGAGAGAGAGAGAGAGAGAGAGAGAGAGAGAGAGAAGGATCAGTAGGAGACAGAGAGTGTGAGAAGAGAGAATAAAAACAAGAAAGAGAAGAAATTAATTTAAAATTATACAACCTACTATAGTAAGGTTGTAGAAGTAGAATCTTACTATAGCTTGATTGTAAAAATTTTTAGAACTATCATCCTGAATAATTCCCACTTTTTATAATACCCCCCAATTGCTAATGCTCTTAATTGTTCAATTGACAAGTGATGCTTCGCCAAAAGTCAGGCTAATTCTCTCATACAACTAAAGCAAAAAATCTAAGCTACACCACAGTCCAGACACACAACATGTTAGCTTATATATCGAAATCACAACATATAAAGCTAAGGTGAAAATACACTTTTGGTCCCTACATTTTGAGCATATTCTCGATTTGGTCCCTAAATTGATTTTGCTCCTAGGTCAGTCCCTGATTTTAGAAAATCGATTCTATTTTGGTCCCTGCCGTCAACCTAGTAATAGAAAAAATCAGACGTTTCAGACGGAGCGCATTGTTGGCATGTTAGATGCTAACACAACTAATAAAATAATAATAAAATATTTTATTTGATATTTTTTAAATGCCACATCAGAATTTTCTGAATTAAAAAAATTCGCATCAGTATTTTCTAAATTAAAAAATAAAAATAAAAATAATTTTTATTTTTCAATTTTAATTTTATTCAAAAAAATAAAAAACGAAAATAAAAAATATTTTTTCAATTTCAAAGATTGAGAAAAAAAAATTATAGCAACTTTCTCAAATATTCTTGAATTTTCTTGGCAAACAAACACACCACAAAATTTAAATATATCAATTTTTAGACAAAAAATTAAAATTAAAAAAAAAAAACATTTGAAAACTCCCCACAAACCCAAAACAAAATCCAAACTCACAAATGATTCATAACTCTCTCAAGCTCTCTCTCTCTCTTCAAAAGCAAGTTTAGATTTCTCTCTCTAACTCACCCTCTTTCTTTTCCTCTCTTACTGGTAGTGGTGGTGGAGTCATCCCACGATGAGGACATGAAGGAGTAGCGGTGGACAGAGTTGTAGTTGACGAACTGGACCTCAGTCTGCATTGGAGGGAGCTGATTGGGTTGGAGGTTGGGGGAAGAGAGGGATCGTAAATCTGGGTTTACCTCAGTTTGCGTGGCCTTCATAACAAGCACGGCAACAACAAAAATAAGTCCCAAATCATAACAGTTCAAGTATGAGAGCTGGTGTTTTGCTTACCCAAATGAAAATCTCTAAAGCTCTCTCTCTCTCTCAGATAAAAAATCTTTATCTCTCTCTTTCATCTTTCTAAAGCTCTAAAGTCTCTCTCTCAGATCATAGATCTGGGAAAAATCTCAAAAGCTCTCTCTCGGATCAATGGTTGTGAAGTGGTGGTTGGTCCGGTGGTGGGTGGGGGCGGATTGTTGGATGGGTTTGTTGTTGGCGTGGGTTACGGTGGCTTGATGGACTGATCATTGTTAGTGGTGGTGATTGGTGGTCTGATCTGTTCATGTGGATTTCGGATTGCAAGATTGCTTGGTTGGTTTGATTAGTGATCATTGGTTGGGTTTGTTGTTGGTTTGGGCTTCGGATTGCAAGGTATTTTTTAGGTTTCAATGTTTTGGTTGGTCAGAGCCGTTGGATTTGAGGAGGCAATTGACCGAAAATGCAGAGCACAACGATGTGGGTTGGGGTTGGGTTTCGAGTTGTTGTTGCTGTGTTTATTTTTAAATTTTTGGGTTTGTTTTTTTCATGTGAATTTGATTAATTTTCAAGGTTTATGGGTTTGATTTGTTGGAGGTTTCGGTGGAGGATAGGGATTTTGAATGAATTTTCACATGTTTATTTGCTAAGAAAATGCAATAAAAGAAAAGAAAATATTGATTATTTTAATTTTTTGGGCAACCATACATGTTCTTCATGTTCTTTCCCGAAGAACATGTTACTTTGTTCTTTCGAAAATAATGGAAAGAAAAAAAGAAAAAAATTTAATTACTATTTTTAATTAGATTCTATCTTATTTTATTTATTTTCTGTATTTTATTCTTTCTACAATTAAAATTGAGAAATTAAACTTTTTTCTTTTTTTTAAAAAAATTAATTTATATGCTGACATGGCATTTTAAAATATTTTTTTAATGGCCACATTAGCATCTAACATGCCAACAAATGCGCTCTGTCTGCCACATCTGATTTTTCTATTACTGGGTTGATGACAGGGACCAAAATAGAATTGATTTTCTGAAATCAAGGACTGGCCTAAGAGTAAAATCAATTTAGAGACCAAATCAAGAATCGGCTTAAAATGTAAGGACCAAAAATATATTTTTTCCTAAAGCTAAAAAACTTCAAAAAGAAAAAGTTGACTTAGGTGGCCCATGTCAACTTTCTCCTTTTTAAGCACATTGCTGCAGAGAAGTCTTTTACACTTCCACTTGCTATATTGTAAAGATCACCTCAATCAGGATTAAAAAAAAAAAAGAAGTTTTTAATTTGCCAAAAAGAAAAATGGTTTTCAATTATTTATTTATTTATTTTTAATGGGTGACCAAGACCAAGACCAAGACATTGTGAAAGACCAAAAAATGTCTGAGTCTTGGTCACCTGTAACTGTCTTTTGACCAAGTGCTCCGTTTGTTTGTGGAATGATAATTAGGGGTGTGCATAGGTCGGGTTGGGAAGGGTTGAGGGGATTTTTTGACCCAACCCACCATGGTGGGTCAAAAAAAATTCAACCCAACCCAACCCAACCCAACTCACATGGGTCGGGTTGGGTTGGGTTGAACCCATGGGTTTGACAAATTTTTTTATTATTTATTATTAAATTGAGTAGAAAAAAATATAAATATTAATATATTAAAAAAACCTAAAAATTAGTATCAATGTAATTCCTTAAAAGTAAACAACACTAATAACTAAACAACAATAGTAATTTATTAGGGTTTGTGTGAACTAATTGGTTTTTATATAGGATAGGAAGAACTGGTTATTTTAAAAAATTTATTAATTATATAATATATATATATATATTTATATTAAATTAGTATTAGTAGGAGGAACCAAGGAAGTGCTGCTCTACAGCTAGTTTTTTTTTTAAATTATTAAATATATAATATATATTTAAATATATATTTATATATATAAGTGCCCTACAGCTGGTTTTAAAAAAAAATTATTAAATATATAATATATTTTAAATATATATTAAATATGGGTGGGTCGGTGGGTCGAGTCGGCTTTGGCGGGTTTGTAATTTTTTGACCCAAACCCAACCCGACCCGCTATAAAAAAAATTTTTGTAACCCAACCCAACCCACCAAGCCTTAAAAACCGACCCAACCCGATGGGTCGGGTTTGGTGGGTCGGTGGGTTTTCTGCACACCCCTAAATTGATAATTAAGGTAGGAAAAGAAAAGAACTGAACTTTGGAGTTAAGGTATGTTTTTTCAAACTTCCAAATATTAGAGCAACCCATTGCAAACTTTCCGTCTATTTTGTTAAAAAAAAAAAAAAAACTACTTTTTTTATTTTACATACCTATTTTTACAAAACACACACATCAATCTATCTATTCTACATATTTATTCAATAAAATATTCATTATTTTACAATTTTTTATTATTTCCTCACTCACTACCCCTCTCTCTCACAGACCCAATACTACCAAAAAAAATACTAAAATATTAAATACACGAGTTACAGTAACCGTGCATATATGCATGGTTACTGTAGTATTTGTGCATTTATGCACAATTTTACATCCACTGATGTGAGTGTTTTTTTGTCAAAATGTGCATATCTCAACACGTTTTCTATTTTACACTTATTGATGAGTCCAAATCTCCTGTCCCATTTTTTCTACTCCACTATATACTCTACAAATAAAAACATGTCATATATTCATCTAATTTATTAAATGCTAAATTTATGCTAAATTTATTAAATATACTACGCACCTTTGGTGTGGTGGTCATTCCACAAGTATAAATGCTTGTGGGGTGTGAGGGGCAATGGCCGAGGTTCAAGTCTTTAGAGGGAGATTCACATATATATACGCTTAGATTAAGATACACTAGAAATTCTATTTTATATAAAAAAAATTAAAAAAATTCCTAAAATAAATAAATAAATAACCCATCATATTTAAGTAATTGAAATAGTAGAAGGCATAAATTTAATATTTAATAAATTAGATAGATATGTGGTATATTTTTATTTGTAAAGAATATAGTAAAGAACGAATAATGAATAATGAGATAGAAGATATGGACCCCTTGTTGATGCAAGTGCTCTTATACGACAAATCATGAACTCTGTTAATAATGGCTTCCTTTATCTTTTGCGCATAAACTCTGTATCTAGTTATTGAACATAGTTACAAGTTGAAACATAGTTATAACATTATTCTTATTAGCCCCAAACTCTTTGTTGTTGTTCCATTTTCTGCTTTCTATAGATCTTTCCAAAGCCATGTCTTCGTCTGATCTCTCCCACAACACCACCAACACCAACAGTAACGGCGGCGGCGATTCAAACGAGGACGAGCAAGATTATCGTACCATGGAGACCCAACTCGAAAAATTGAGGAAAGATCTTAAGTACATAGACCTCAACTTCTCCAAATTCGAGAAATCTGCAGACAAAGTGGCTGCTGGCTCTAGTGCTCTCTTACAACACACACTCGACAAGTCCTTAGGCGAATTAAGAGCCAATGCTCCCACTCCGGCTTTAAAAGCAAAGCAAAAGACTCAACTACAATCCAGGATTCGTGTACTCAGTGACATTGTCATCAAGTTAAAGCTTCACATCCCTAATCTCTCCACCATTGCATCCGCCGCTGATACAATTAACCGGGTCGATGCCGGCTTCGGTTTAGATGACCTCCAGGTGATTGATGAATTGCCTGACTTACACTACCACACACTCTTTAATCAAAGCTATGCTTTTCAAGATTTTAGGGACATTTATAGTAGTCTTGATGATAGAACGAAGTTGTGTTTGTTGTGTTTTGCTTTGATTCCGGAGAATGAAGTTGTGAAGAAGAGGCTTTTTGTGTATTGGTGGGTTGGAGAAGGCTTTATTAGTAGTACTAGTAGTAGTAGCCCATTACAGGGGGGTGAAGAAAAGACGTATGAGAAAATGGGTGATGAAATATTCCTAAAGTTAGTGAAGACAGGCTGTATTGAGGCTGTGAATAAGAAGCATAGGTTGGTTGCGGATACTTATAAGATGAATCCTTTTATTCGTTCCGCCATGATTGAGTTTGCCAAAGAAGCCAGGTTCTTTGATTTTGATGAGAAAGGGAATCCCACTGCTGATTTTTTTAACTGTCACCGGGCATGTTTAGTACTAAATGACTCTTCTCAGAAGTTACTAAGAACTGGGTCTCGATCAGATGGGTCTCCATTGGATCATGAGAAATTGCAAACTATATTCAATGTCAATGAACCTTATCCTGACTTTTTCAAGTTGGAGTGGTTCTCAAAGTTGAAGAATGTCAAGGTTCTTTATCTGGGGAGGTGGAAGAACTCGGCTAGTCATCACATTGAAGTAGAGAGTGGTGAATTCTTAAAAGGGTTGAGAAGTATGAAAATTTTAAGGTTTTTCAGTCTTCAAGGAATCTCTAGGATCACAAAGCTTCCGGATTCTGTGTGTAAGCTCTCAAGTTTGAGAATCTTGGATCTTAGAGCATGTCACAATCTAGAGCTGCTTCCCGATGGGATAGGCTCACCGAAGCAGCTGACACACTTGGATATATCTGAGTGTTACTTGCTTGAATACATACCCAAAGGGATTGCCTTGCTCTCAGAACTCCTAGTGCTTAAAGGGTTTGTAGTTGGTGATCGCATAAGTGCAGATTCGTGTACTCTTGGTGAGTTGTTAAAATTGAGTAAGTTGAGGAAATTGAGCATCTACACAAACGTGAAGGTTTTTCCCACAGATGAAGAGGTAAGCACTATTCGACAATTTAAGAAGCTTCAGAAGCTGACAATTGTGTGGGGAGGTGGAGTAGACGGCCATGCTAAGCAACTCACCAAGAGTACATTTTCTGAGGGCCGGCACCCAGCTGGGTGCTGTCATCTGAGGGCACGTAAACGCTTCACTAGAAAATTATTAAAAGCTGCCACCTTTAAGCAAGGACTAAGGCCAGAAATCCCAGAAGAATTTAAGGAACTAGAGAAACTGGATCTCCAGTGTTACCCTCAGATGTCTGCACCCAGCTGGTTGATTCCTGACAAACTTGCCAAGTTAAAGAAACTGTACATTAGAGGAGGAGAACTCCAAAATCTGGGTCAATTTAAAAAGAATGATAAGTGGAAAGTAGAAATACTACGTCTGAAGTTCTTGAGTAACTTGAAGATGGATTGGAGTGAAATCCGAGTATCGTTTCCTGACTTATTTTACTTGGAGAAATTCAATTGCCCTAAACTCACTCTGTTTCCATGTGATGAAAATGGGTTATGGTTGAAGCCATTAAATGATCAATGAAATAAGAGCAGTTGCAAGACATTGAAAGTCCAAGGCTTAATCTGAGTGGTGAGATGGAGCTTCACTTCCACTTCACTGAAACTTGAATCAGCCTGGTTGGACTGAAGCAAAGGATCACCCATTATGGTCACCCAGGTCAGAAAGTCTTCCTCAAATCTGATCTTTCTGATCCCACTCCACTGGGGGACTTCTGCTTTATGCGCAAAATGCTGTCTTTCCTCCAGTTGACTCGTTTTGTCGGTTATGGTTCTTTTCCTGCCAAATGAATTTTATGTATTCATTCAATTGTTCTTGTCAAGATGAATCACACATCAAAAGTATATAATGTTTCTGGCCTATTTCGAATTTAGTTGTGTTCAATGCCTATTATTTAATATATTTACTAAGTTGCAAACTTGCAATTGCTTCTTGTACATTTTCTTCCTCCTTATTTGGAACAAGCTGCGAAGGTTTTTGTTGTAGTGGAGCATGTGATTTTTTTTTTTTTTTTTTTTTTTTAATTTTAATTTTTTTAAAAAGAAATTGCTTATAATAAAGAGGATAGATTACCTTATTGAGAAAATTGTGGAATAATGATTGTTGCTTTATCAGGCTTATATTGCAGCACTGCCTGTTTCAAGAAATAGAATATAGACTTAATAGATCAAGTTCTGAAATAATGTTAGGGTAAGAAAATGATTAACTGGCTTCAAGTGGCTATTTATTCAGTGTCTTTTCCAGTCTCATTTCTATACCTTGGTGTGGTTTTTGTTCTTTGAGCCATTTATTTTTTTCTAGAATCCAAATTATGTTTAGGAAGAGTGAACAGTGGGTGGAACTGTGTAAACTCATAACCAAGACAAAACAGCCTGAACATGCTGGTCCCCGCCCTGGATAATGATTTATTTTCTTTCCCCTGTGGTTGATTTTTTTGATAATACTGGACAATCGATTTTATCATGTGCATCAAGTTACACAGTCAAATTTGACTGGATCTTCTTATTAAATGATGGACTTGAAGCAACCATATTTGGATTACCTAACAGTCATCAACCATGATTGGAGGTTTGCAAAATCTCCAAATATTATCGGAAGCTGTTGCAAGGCATATAAATTTTTGATGTCGTATACACTTCGGTGGAGTCACATATATCATCAACCTAACAGTCATCAGCCATATAAATTCTCCAAGTATACACATATATTGGAGTCACATAAGACATATATATATAGTATTACACTTTGGTGGATCAACCATAACACCAAATAATTAAGGGTTTTTTTGTATTGGTTTGGTTGGTTTGTAAAATCTCCAATATATGTTCCAATTTTGCTGCAGCTTAACTGGGTATTTAAATCTAGTCCCTGATCATCATGCACATATCAAACGGGGATAACAATTTTGGAAATGCTTCAAATGGTGCGTTCCAAAGAGAGAACATTGACGGTTTGCTTAATTGCTTTTAGGTGGGATGAGATTTACAACCTGTCTCGTCAGGTCCTGGGAAAATTAAACATCATCTGTGAATACTAATTGCAGAAAACTAAATGTTGTTTAAAACGCATATATCATCCACCATTCAACATTTTTTGAAACAGCTGTATCATTCAAAGATGCACAAACTTCAATACTATCATACAACTAGAGCAAAACTGTAAGCAACACCAATCATCAGACAACTTTTAGCAGATTTCATAATGAAATGACAACATATAAAGCTAAAAACTTAAATAGGAGAAACCAAAACCAAGAAAATAGCGAGTTATAAAGCTTGTGCTATTCAAATAATACTATTCTGAGGCTGCTTGTTGTGTAACATTTGGAGCGGCTTGATCCTGTAGTTGTTTTACTTGGTCATGCATGATCTCACCAAGCATTTTTGCAGTTATTGGAAAGCCATCACACTTTTGTAAAATTTGTTTTTTCAGATCTTCCACATTTGAAGGTTTGAACTGTAACCGTGTGCTGTCCTTATCTGTGCCTTTCTCAACTGCATCTTTGAATATTTTCCAGAAGCTCTCTGGGTCTGAACGTGGTAGAAGACGAAGTAGATTTTCCTCCCCAACCATGTTCTTTGCTAATTCCTCTTTCCTACTTGTCACAATAACAGCTCCACCACACCCTTTTGGTAGTCCATAAGCAAGACAATCCCATTTTCCATCATGGGATAACAAAGAATCCAACTTACCATAAAATGCTTGTGTCTCCTCTGCATCATTGTTCCTGGCATCATCAAGCACAATCAAATACCTCTTCCTATACAATTGCTGGTGAAGAGCATAGAGAAGCCCCTTGAGGCTATGATCCTTGTGAACCTTATCGATGACCTCCTCGTCAACTCCAAGGCAATCCATCATTCTCTTAACAATTGCAACTCTTGTGTCATTATCTTCATTTGGTTTTCTTGACGTGCATACCCAAATCCTTGGGAGGAAGTACTTCTGAACCTCCGGCTTATTGAAAATTACTTGACATAGTGTTGTTTTTCCTACACCAGCCTTACCAACAATGCCTATTGCCTTGAATTGATCATCACTTCCTTGCCTAAGAACCAACTTTTCAAGTAATGTCACTTCATTATCAAACCCATGAACCATAGATGCATCAACTACCCGAGTGCTCCACTGGGTAACTTGTCTCTCATCTGATGGACTTACTTGACCATTAAGCTGTGCAGTAGTCACTCCATTTGGAACCCAGCCTCTGAGCTCTACTGTGATTTCGTTTAACTTCCTTCTTATCTTACACAAGGTCAGTTGGTTTCTCCAAGATAGCATCTGGCACTCAGTTAAAACATTGTTGAGGTAGTATAGCTTTTCTCTCACCTTTTCCCTGTTTGATGAGTCTGCAAGCCAGGATGATTGAAAAATCTGTTCAAGCAATTTACTAATTTCCTCAAAGTGGGTGTGCAGGGGAATTTTTGAGCCACTCTCTCCCACCTTGAGGCCATTGCAAAATTGCTCCTTTAGATACTGATCAATCTCCTGTGCCATGTATTTCTACACTCTTTACAGCCTCCACCACTAAGTACTGTCCTCTCCAAGGTTGTAGAGAAGTTTAAAACTATGCCTTGCTGATAAACTTTTATCTGGACTTTTCTCAATAATTGGACTGGTAAAAAAGAGTTTTTAATCAGTCTTTGTAGTTTTGTAAAGACTTAAGAGAAAGTCCTCTTAATTTTGGTGGAAGAAATGTGAGAAGGTTGACTTGGGTGGTCCATCCATGTGCTTGGGTCCTTACTCCTTGGGATTTTTTTTTTCTTTCTAATAAGTAAGAACAACTATTTTTTCCTTTCATTACAGGTAATTTTTATAATATTATTTTTAAAAGCTAAAAAACTATTTTTAGCAGCATTATAAATAAAAAAAGAGGGTTGTAATAATGGAGATAAAAGTAAAATTTTTATCTTCGTTATTACAATACACAGCTATATATATTACTATACAATGTAGCTGAGAGCTAAAAAGAAAAAATTATTTTTTATCCTCCAACCGATTAAAATAATATTTGTTCCTTTGTGTTTTTTGGGATTTAGAATTGGAATTACCTTTCCAGAAATTGGCGACGATTGGGGTAGGAGTAGGAGAAGAGGACGGGTTGGGTTTGTCCCTCTCGGATCCACCTTGCGGAGCCTCCATTTTCAACGGATCCGGATCACTGGGTTTTGATTTTTTGTTTGTGTGTGTGTGTTCTTCAGTCTCTGCAACAACGAGGATTTTAATTTAGTTTGCTCTGATGGATCTGAGAGAGCTTTGGCTTTCAGTCTAATGGTTTTATTTTTATTTCTAATTTTTTTTTTGGAAGCTATTTCTAATTTTTTTGGGTAATGGGTTTCCTTTCGGATTTAAATATAGTAGTGTGGTATTGCTTAAGAAATAAATTACTAATTTCCTCCTCCAAGGATAATTATTATTATTATAATTGGTTGGTAGACAAGGATAAAGTTTTTAATTTTGATGTTTTTAACCCTCGTCTATTATCGCGTTAATGATCGGTTAATCTCTCAACTTTTGAAATCATACATGATCCATGTGTTTCCTCTCTATTTAAATCTTACAAAATTATTTTTTATATATATAAGTACAAAATTATATTTGAAGTCTCACTAAATTTTGAAATATTTACACATTTTTCACAATAAAAAAAGTTTTGATAAGTTTTTTTTAGATAAAAATAAAGTATTGATGATTTGATACAACAAAATCTCACAATATTTTTATAACAAGTTAAAGGGTCAAACTATTATAAGTTAAAATAAAATAAAATTACAACTCAAAGCATGGTTGTTGTATACTACTTGTATGATATTTTATCGGGCTTAGCGCATTTACATAGTCTCACCATTTTAATATTTCAGCAAAAATTTATTTTAGGTTGAGTGGGTAGTGGTGGGGGCGGCGGTGGCGGTGGTAGTGGAAGAGTCGGTGGCGGCGGTGGTAGTGGCTGTGGTGGTTGTGATTGTTGTTTATTGTAGTGGATATATTATTTTATTGTAATAAATATATTATTTTATTGTGATGTTTTTATTATTTTATTGTATTGAAAGTTAAAATAAATCTACTGCTGCGGGATGTTTTGTAAAATGAGTAGGTAAAATAGATAAAATAACTTTTTATGGTGCCAAATAGTTAAATTTTTAGCTCCACTGCTTGGAATGCTCTAAGTTCCAACCCATCCACTGGCTATATTTTAAAGGTCACCTCAATCAGGAAAAGCATAAAAATATTCAGCAAAAAAGGAAAAGCATAAAAATTTTCCAATTTGCATAAAAGAAATGTGTTTCAATTTCAATTTCTTTATTTATTTATTTATTTATTTTTTTATAATGTGTTTCAAATATTTTTTGGGCGTTTATTTGTAACAGTGTGAAAGACCAATAAAGTCTTGGTCTTGGTCTTGGTCTTGGTCCTCGTCGTCTGCTTTTGTCTTTTGACAAAGTTCTCCGTTTGCTTGTGGAATGATAATGAAGATAGGAAAAGAAGAGAGCTGAACTTTGGAACCTGAGATGACTGTTATGCTGATGAATTGAGCCTCTAGAATGTGGTTAAGTTGAGGTAAGTTTCTTAAACTTCCAAATCTTATACGACAAAGCATGAGATTTTAAAATCTTTTCTCCCTAATCTTTGCATCAGTTTTCTCAGCAACCAACAAGAGGTTAGTGTACACAGTTTCATGATCTTCATTGCTGTCAAATAGCATTATAGTCTTTGTATGCATAGCATTATTCTTAGCCTCAATATATTTTTGAGAAATTTATACTGGTGATTCCGTAAGTGAAAACCTTAAAGGTATGTAGTCCATATATTGATAATAATGTTTCAAAATTTCATTCAATTAAAAAAGAAAAAAAGTTTCAAAATTCAGAAGGACTATGAATTGATTTACCATTATATGCTGGTCATCCATTCACACTTGATTGATGGAAATAGATATTTTTTTGCAAATTCTTGTTCTTGTTCTTCTTTTTGTTTTTGTTTTTATAATCAAATTCTATTTAACTTCTGCTTATATTTGTAGCTACTTGGAAATTAATCATCGAAGTTTTCTTCGCCAGACTTACAGAAAGTAAGAAACCAGAGGGAAGAGTATGGTTTACATCATCCCTCGCAAGTTCAAGAAGTTTTATGATACATGGAATGTCCAAACCTTTATTCTGTTTAGCCTTTCACTACAGACCATTCTAATTCTGTGTGCACCGTCAAGAAAGCGAACAGGAAATGTAATAGTAATCTGGTTGATCTGGTCAGCTTACTTGCTTGCCGACTGGGCTGCTAACTTTGCAGTTGGACTTATTTCCAACAGGCAAGATGACACTTATGGCAAAGCTGGAGGCCCTGATGATCGTTATGACATTCTGGCATTTTGGGCTCCCTTTCTTTTGTTACACCTTGGAGGTCCAGATACCATAACTGCTTTTGCTCTGGAGGATAATGCCCTCTGGCTGAGGCACTTTGTTGGGCTTGCAACTCAGGTTGCTGCTGCTTTTATTGTCTTTGGGCAATCACTTCCCACAAACAAACTATGGGTTCCTACTGTCCTCCTGTTTATTGCTGGAACCATTAAGTATGGTGAGAGAACACGTGCTTTGTATCTTGCAAACCTGAATAAATTCCGTGAGTCGATGCTTAAACCACCTGACCCGGGGCCTAACTATGCAAAGCTCATGGAGGAATATGCTTCAAAGAAAGATGCCAGACTTCCAACTCATATGGAAATGATTGGAGAACCCAATAAAGAATCAAAGGCTGCACTTTTTGCTGAAGATGTAGGTGACCTGAAGGATGACGTTGTGGTTGTGGGGCATGCTTATCGCTTCTTTAACATCTTCAAGGGTCTCATCGTGGATCTCATCTTCAGCTTCCGTGAGCGCCATGACAGCCGTCTATTTTTCCAGAAAAGAGAATCAGAAGAGGCATTTAAAGTAATAGCAGTTGAACTCAACTTCATCTATGAAGTTCTCTATACTAAGGTTGTTGTGGTGCATTCAATTTTAGGATGCGTAGTCCGATTTATATCCTGGAGCGTGGTTGTGGCAGCCCTTTTGACCTTCTATTCAATTGATAAGAAAGGTTTTCATAAGATCGATGTTAGAATTACCTATACCCTGCTGTTTGGTGCTATAGGCTTGGATACAATTGCTCTCTTTATGCTTATCTTCTCTGATTGGACTGTTGCTAGCGTCAAGAAGTCTATGGAAATTAGCTTCATACGCCCTATTGCCAAATTCGTTTGCATTCCCCTCAGGTACTATCTATCTTTTAAGAGGATAAACTGGCCTTCTCAAGAGCCTCAACAGAGTTCAGAGACTCCAGAGTCAATAAATTGCTTAGAGTTGGTTAGAAGAATCCTATTCAGGAGGTGGTCTGAATATCTCTATACATACCACTTCATAGAATATTGCCTGAAAGAACGTCCAAAAACCACGTCCCATAATGTCTTTGATTACTTGTGGTGTTTTTTGATTTGTGTCATTGAAACTTTTGGCCTTAAGGATTTCTATGATAGGATGAGATATGTGTCGAAGAAGCCGTGTACCAAAGAGCTATGGAATTTCATCTTTGAACAGCTGAAAGAGAAATCCAAGCTTGCAGATGATCCTGAAACTGCCAAGAGGATATGTGCAGCTAGAGGTGATTGGATTCTTCAGGACAGTGAATGGAATAGTGGTAGCACTAAATTAATGTCTTATGTTGTTGATTTTGATTATGATCAGAGCCTTATGTCGTGGCATATTGCTACTGAACTCTGCTATACAAGGGACACAAACAACCCTCCTGATGGTAGCCGTGAAATCTCTAAGACCCTCTCGGATTACATGTTATATCTTCTTGTCATGCAACCTACTATGATGTCTGCTGTGGCAGGTATTGGACAAATTAGATTCCGAGATACCTGTGCGGAGGCCAAAAAGTTCTTTAGCAGTAGGGACCTAAAAGATAAAGGACCAAAAGAGGAACATAAAGAGGCCTGTGAAAGACTCCTTGGTATAAATACAGATGTTCCACCTGTAGCTGTGAAGGGAGACAGAAGCAAATCTGTCTTGTTTGATGCATGTATTCTGGCCAAAGAGCTGGAAAATTTGTACAAAGATAAACCCGAAAATAAATGGAAGCTAATGAGTGAAGTGTGGGTGGAATTGCTGTCATATGCAGCAGGTCATTGCCGGGCCAATACTCATGCTGCTCAACTTAGTAAAGGAGGTGAGCTTATCACTTTTGTCTGGTTATTGATGGCACATCTTGGTATTGGGGAGCAGTTTCAAATAAATGAGGGCCATGCAAGGGCAAAACTGATTGTGGGTAAGTAAACTGAATAAATTGGTGAATTCAACGTTTGTAGGAATGAATCTTTCTATGTAGAACTCTGTCTGTTCTTTTAAATATGGGGGATGAGCATAAGATTTTATTTCACTTTTGTTTACTTCTATAGGAATGGAGATGTTTGTAATGTTGTATTAAAACACTAGTACTTCTTGTGTTCTTGCTGCTAATTTTATTTCAAGAATGCTTCTCATCATTGTCATGAATTTATTGGCCGACTGTTTAGTAGTTTGCACGGAAAGTTTTTTAATAGAGCTAGGGAACCTGAAATGCTGCATATTTCACGCCCTTTCATGGACACACAAAAGAAGAGAAATAAAAGAGAAAGGGTTTTGCTGTTGGAAGTATTTTGCAACCTCCAATTCATTAGGAGTTGAGCCGGGAATAGGAGAAGATACCTTTTATGACACGTGGGCATCATAACTAGACATATACATGTTCTCTCCCACAATGTGTGAATCTCATAGAATTGTGGTGTTCACATATTATGAGAGAGATGATACATATGCCGAATGTATAAGATAATTATTGTGAAGAGTGATTAACCAATGGTTCAATTTTATATCCTACAAGACATCGTCTTGGATGATTAAAAAGCACAATTATATGTGAAGTTACAGTTGCCTCACATATATCAATTTAAACTTTAATGAATGAAAAACTTGCTCGAAAAGAATTCTTAATTTAGTTAGATTTTTAATACTTATTTGTCTTGCTTTAGATTTGTAATATCTAATCTATACCATAAAATGAATTCATCCAAAAGGAGAAGATCATAATATTGCTGGTTTGAGGTCTTATCAGCCTCTGCTTAGCTGCTTTTCCACCTCAATTAAACCTCTCGTTCGCATATTTTCCCATCCTTAAATGATTGATCTCTTGTTTACCAACTATTACTACATCACAAACCTAATTTTAAATAGACCACCTACTCTGCCTCTGGGCCTTGATTTATCTCTTCTTACTCTTACGGGCCTGTCATGAATTATTTTTCAAAGTGGTTTCAGGGATGCTCTTTTTTTTTTCTTTTTTTCTTTTTTAAATTCTAGTGTGAGATGACAAATTGTGGAGTAACATCACTTCCACTAACACTATTTTATTAGGCATCAATCACAACCTTAAACTTCATCAGATGTGAAAAAAGTATTGAAATTTTTTTTGTCATTATACTTTTACTGTATTCTCATCCCATGCTCAGAGTCTTATTTTTTAGATCAGTTCACTGACCATTACAACAACAACAACAACAACATGTTTTTATAATAAGTAAATCTGAATCTCTAGTTCAGCTGAGAGGGGCCAATTAAAATGAAAATAGACAAGCACTTCATAAAAAATACAAAAAGCTGAGGGGTGCAGGGACCATTTGGAAAAGTTTTTACGAGCACTTCATAGAGACAAACACTTTGGATTCATATGAGATATATTCACGTTATAATAAGAATTCAAAGCTGAGATTTTTTGCCAGCAACGTTGATACATCTTTGGACTGAGGTTATGGCAAAGTGTTTTTCAAAGTCATATGGAGAAGAAGTTCATGCAGCGTTGGGCGTATTGGACTTGGATCCAATATCAAAGACTGAGACCTACATGTTCTTTGGTTGCCCAGATCATGAGTGCAAATGTGTTCTATTGACACTGATGTCTAAGCCTAAAAATTAAAAAGTGTGGGATTTCTTGGCCAACTTTAGATTTGCTTTATTTTGTTATTTTGTTTTGTTTTGGCAAGACTCATTATAGTTAAAAAAAAAAAAAAAGATATTTGTTTGTATTTTTTAGACAATGTTTATTTTGTTGAAAATAAATATGTGATGCGTGAATTTCTTTACAACATAGAAATATACATAACTTAATTTTTAGCTACAATAAATTTTTTTCCCCCTAAACTAGAATCATTATTTATGTTCTTTAAAATGAGGGGTATAATAGTAATGTTATTATAAAATAATTTCTTTTCATTCCATTCATTCCAATGTCACTTCCAAACAATATTACTTACATTCCATTCAATTCCATTCCTTTATTTTAAAACATCCAAACAAGATTTTTTAATTCAAAATCATTCATTTCCCTACTAAATTCATTCTATTCCATTCCTTTAATGACTATTCCATTCCATTTCATTCCCTTATGAACTCTCAAACGGAGTGTAAGAGTCCTGAATGAAAAGATTTGGATTTATTTTTTCTATTTATCCTTTTGTGATTGTTTGAATTTATTAAAATTATTTTGTTGCTTATTTTGGTGGAGCTATGGGTCAACAAATCAATGAATGGCCAAATTTCATTTTTGATTCTGGGTTCTTTATATCAAAATGGGTAAATTACAAAGTTAGTCCCTATATTTTACACCATATCTTAATTTTGGTCCCTAACCTTTCACTTGTGTCAATTTAGTCCTTAATATTTCCAATGACGTGTCAATTTAGTCTTTTCTATTATCCCTTGGATGAAAAAAGCTGATGTGTCAAACGGAATAATAAAAAAATATTTTTCATGCCATATCAATTACCCCACATCAATTTTTTTAAAGAAAAACCCACTTCAAATGTTCACATGTGAGATTTGTAATCTTGATTCTTGACTCACGTGAGAGTTGGGGGGGGGGGGGGGAGAGAGAGAGAGAGAGAGAGAGAGAGAGAGAAGAAAGGGAGGTGAATCTGATGAGAGATTGGAAGGATTTAGAATTTTCCCTAGACTGATTTGTACATGTGAACATCTGAAATGGTTTTATTTTATTTTTGTTTTTAAAATAATTTGAGTGGATTTTTTAAGCCAGCAATATCAACTTCAACTTAAAAAATCCAAAGCCCAACACATAACACCCAGAAGCTAAAAATGATCAAAAGGTTCAAAACCACGATCTTTCTCAGCTTTTTGAAATTGATAAGATTAAGATTGGAAATAAATGGGTTTGTTTGAAAGAAAGGAAAAAAATAAAAAAGCTCAAAAGAGACAAAGATCAGAGAAAGAGATAATAATGTGAGCGAGGTTGTGGAAGATGGTGTTATATAAGAAGAGAGATACAGAGAGAGAAAGCAAAACTAGGGGCCATTTGAAAGAGTTAAGTAAGTGCTTTTGGCGGGAAAGCGTTTTGGGAAAGTGAGAGTGAGAGTAAAGGTGATGGAGGAGAGGAAGATGAACCTGATGAGAGACAGGAATTTAGGGATTTAGAAATTTCCCTAATCTGATCTCATGTGTGAACATTTGCAATAGATTTTTTTTTTAATCTGACGTGGCAGTACAGTTGGCCGTTGATGTGATATAATTAATATATTTTTATTATTCCATTTGACACATCAGTTTTTTTCATCTAAGAGATAACAACATGGACTAAATTGACACGACACTAAAAAGGTTAGGGACCAAATTGAAACAATTGAAAGGTTAAGGACCAAATTGAGATATGGTGTAAAGGATAGGGACTAATTTTGTAATTTACCCTATCAAAATTTTCTCATTAGGTTGAAAGTGTGAATTTATTTGAGGTCTAAAGTCATTTTTTTCCAAAATTCTAGGGGGGCCAATAAGTATATCACTCTTAAATTTTAAGATAATTTATGTGAGAGTTATATGTATTTTTACTGGGTTATCCCCAAGTTTTGTCTTTACTTAAACATTGGATGTAGGGGTATTTTTTAACCACCAAAATGTTCATTCCAAACAGGAGAAACCCTTTAAATAGTAGTAGTATAGTCTATGGTTATTAATATCCCTATCTGGATCTTAGGATATTAAAATACTAAGATCCTACATCCCTAAAATGTTATGGATCTCACTAGGATCTCTAATAAAGTGAAATTTGTGTGAGATTTCAATCCAGATCTTATAGAATTCCGATCCCATAGAGATACTAAAGATCTTGTGCTATAAAGGAAAATTTAATTTTTTTTGTGTGTGCTTATTTTAGGCCTCCAAATGGAGTTCAAAGACCCCAAACTAATAAAAAATGTAATAAACAGATCAGCCCAGTAGCCCTAACCAAAATTGATTGAAAAAAAAAGTAAAAAATAAAAGCCTAACGCTCACGTCAGTCGCCAGTCGTCACTTTAACCTAATAAATAAAATCACAAAAAACAAAAAAAGAAGAGAAGAGACTAGACTACTAGAGAATGGAAGGCGAGTGTGAAAAGCTAAGAAATCCGAGGGTGATGCCACTATGAGAGAGACCATTAACTACAAAGGTGATTTTTTTTTTTAATAATTTAATTCAGCTAATAATGACTAGAATGATGTTTATAATGATCAACCGTACTTTGAGAAACACATCCAAGATAGCCAAACCTTTGGTCTTGATGATTGAGTGTCATTATGGTGTTATTTGAAATATTTTTATTTGTGTGGGACAATAGGTATTGACAGATTCTTAAATACGTTGGTTTCCAACTTTCCAAAAAAAAAAAAAAAACAAAAATGTTGGTTAAGTGAATTACGAATCCCTGATGGTGTCAGACATGAAACAAGGGGTATGAAGCGTTAAAAAAAAATCTCAAACCTATTTAATCAAACACATAGTTATATAGTTAGAGCATTAGAATTGCAACCCCTAAATTGCTATTTTTTACCATCAAACCAACAAAAACAAGCATTATCCCAATTTCTATTTATAAAAATTTTTGCAACTTAGCTACAGTAAGATGGTACTTTTAGAAGATACTGTAGCAAGTTGTAAAATCGTTTTTATTATATTTCATTACTTCTCCTCTCTCTCTCTCTCTCTCTCTTCCAAGTCTCTCTTTTCTCAGCTCAGACTCCATCCCTCTCTCTGTAATCTTAGCCTCTCTCTCCCCACTCTCTTTGTCTCGGTCTCTCTCGAATCGACATGGAGACAACGGTTTATGGTGGAGGCATGGAGATCGGCTTCTGTGGTGAAGGCGTGGACATCATGGAACCATGGTGGAGCTGTGGTTGTGGCTGGGTAATTGTGGTTTTGTTCTTAGGTCACGGTGGTTGCAGTGATAATGGGTTTGCTGGGCTTTGTTCTTGGTTGGGTTAGTGGTGGTTGTAGCGGAAACAATGGGTTTTGGTGTGGTAGTTTGTGGTCAAGCCAAGGAGGTCGTGGGTTGTGGTCAAGGTGGCGTTTGTGGTGGAAGTTGGGGGTTGTGGTTCGTGGTTGTGGTTGGGCCATGGTGGTTTTGTTCTTGGCATGGTGGTTGCGTTTTGTTCTTAGGTCGTGGTGGTTGATGTGATGGTGGGTTTGCTGCTTTGATCCTGGTTGGGTTGGTGGTGGTTGTGGTGGTTAAACAATGGGTTTTGGTGTGGTGGTGCCTCATATTGTTGGTGGTGGTGTGGTTGAGAGAGAGGGAGAGAGAGAGAGAGACAGAGACAGAGAGGCAGTGACAGAAATTAGAGAGAAGAGAGATAGATAGTTTTATATTATTTAATTGTATAATTTATATTATTTTAATGTGTTATATGTTAAAATAAAATTTGAGATGTTGGGTGTATTGTAAAATGATATTGTATAATAGATAAAATAGCTTTTTACATGGTAAAATAGAAACTTTTATGCAATTCCGGATGCTAATGCTCTTATAGACTTATAGTTTAATATATTTTACTTTATTAAATCCTAAAATTAAATAAAAACAAAACAACAACAACAACAACAACAATAATATTGGGTCCATTGTTGAGGTCCAAAAAATCACAATGTTATACCAAGGCCCAAAACAAAGCAAAGGATTGAAACCTAGGAAAAATAAAGCATTTAGGCTTCCAATAAGAAAGAAGAGAGGTCCAAACCCATTAAGGGTCCATAAAGAGGAACCTAAATCCATGAATGGGCAAGTCTCAGGCCCCATAAAATAAAGGAAGGAAAAAAGCCCAGCATAGCCCTTAAAGGTCAGAAAATCGCTGGGGAGCCCGGGAAAATAACTGGGCCAGGATACCTGGGGATTCCCAGGAGCCAGGGATCCTTGGGACATGCAGCAAAGCTAGGTTGGGATTAAGACAGTTTAGAGTGTGTACCAAGAAACACAAGGAAATAGAATAGATATGTCTCTATCAGCCACTCAATGATGCAGAAAGGGGGTCAGAAGGCTTAAGAACCAACAACCCATGAGTAAAGGCCTAGTACCTCGGGGAACCCAGGAAGAAGAACCATAAGGGAATGTGGCTGGGGATCTTTCAGCCTGGCAGGAAGGAATCAACTCACTTGGTAAAAATGATAAAGGGAAAAGCAACCAAAAGTTGGGTCTGAAAAGGTGGAATCTAGAAGCCTTAAAAGAAGAAAGACCAAAGGTCAGCCCTTTAAGACACCCCAGTACGGGAAGGTTAGCTGGGGTCTTTCGAAGATGAAATCTCAAAAAAGGGAAATAATAAAGAATAAGGAAGGGACCAGCCACTAATGTTGCTGACACAACATTGGTTCTGGTACCCAGAAGAACAAATAGAGGGAATCAGTGGTACCCCGGAAACCCTAGGATGGCACTATAAAAGGGGAAGCAACCAACAGTGAAAGACATTCAACAATAGTGAATTAGAGTAAAAATCATTAAGAAAACTCTGTTAGAATTCAAAAAAAAAAAAAAAAAAAAAAAAAAAAGAGAAAAAGGAGGGAAATATTGTTCGGTATCCTCAAATAGCCACTAGAGAACACACTTAGATTCAAAGAGATTCAAACTTTGCAAGTCTTAGAGGCCTGAAGAGCCATCTAAGTCTGTGATTTTGAACTTATTTGGACCTTGTAACCCGTCCTAGTGAGCATAGTGTATTACACAATCAAGAAAGTAATAAAATATTTTGCATTATTTTAAGATCCCTAATGCTTTATTTTATGTTCCTTCTTGATCAATTTCGTTCCTTTGCTATTCCTTGCTGTTCAGTGCATATATTTCTTGTCTGTTAGCATGTATGTGTTGTAGGATTCATGCTTTGTGCACTACTTGGTTCGAAATCAGCCCAATTTAGCTGCGGTGAACCAAGCCCAATCCCTTAAAACAATAAGTATTGGGTCCAGGATCCTTGTTTCTACTTGGGCCTGTGTGCTAAAAAAAAAAAGAACCCACACATTAGGGCGACTCCACTAGGGACTAGGTAAAGGAAAGGGAAGAAGCAGTCCCTTCGCAGAGCATGGCTCCAAGACCAAGGAACAGTAAAGGTACCAATGTACTACCTGCGACATTTGAGCTCGTAGGAGAAAATGAGGTAACTTCAAGGCAGAGGAATGAAGTACCTCTGGTGGAGCAGGAGGTCGTCTTAGGACAGAGGTGTGGGGTGTAGGAACTAGAGCCCATGGCTCAGATGGCAGAAATGATGAAAGACTTACAACAGGAGATCCGTATCCTCAAAGAGGGAAGGACTCAAGAAATCAGAGATAACGCTCCCCCTGTGGCCAACCAAGAAAGAGCCCAACCAAAAGGAGGGTCAGTAGTAGGAGGGGGAGTTAACCCCTAGTATCTCACACTAGCGGATGTCAACGCCCTTTTGGAACAAGAAAGGGAAAAGCTCTCGGGGATCCCCAAGCAATTCTCTCGGGATCCCTCATTCCCACCAAAACTCCTTGGCAAGCCCTATCCCAAGGGATATGAACCCCCAAAGTTTCACCCTTTTGATGGAAGGAACGGAAGTGCTGTGGAGCACGTGAGTAGGTTCATTCACACCATGGGTCTTTACGCAGGAGACAAGGAGCTGTGTCTAAGAGAGTTTGCTAAGTCCCTATTGGACAGAGCATACACATGGTACACTACCTTGAGGCCGGGGTCCATTAAGACCTGGAATGAGATGATGGAGAGGTTTTGCTCAAAGTATTATCCAGGTGAAGACAAGGCCACCTTCCAAAGCCTTCAGATGGTAAGGCAAAGGCTCGGAAAAGACCCTATCCAGTTCATCAAAAGATTTGAGGATGTTTCTTTGGACTGCTATGGGGATCACGAAGAAAGGGAGTGTTAGGACATATGTGTTTCACATGTTAAGAACATATATCATGATTTTATGTAATTGGCTAATCCTTTGACAAAATGCACTTTACTTGTATTTGGGTAGATTTAGGATGTGTTTAAATACTTCAAGAAATCATGTTTCAAGATCAAGTGTTGAAGCCTTCAAGTCTGTCCAAGAAAACAAGCTGAAAGTGCAGAGTTATTAAAACTTGACAGCTAGCATGTGTCGAGGTTTAAGAAGTTGTTTTAGCCCCGTGGCTCGACAGCTAGCTCGACAGATGCTTGACAGCTTCTATCTGTCGAGGTTTATGAAAACAGAATTTCTGTTCTATTTTTCTTGAGATCCATGGATGTGTCTTTGGGCTTTCTTTTCTCCTAACCCTAGACATATAAAAGGATTGTTTTAAGAGCTGTCAAAGTACACAAGTTGCACAAGCATTGAGCAAACTCTGTTCAAGCAATTTGTAACCAAAGACGAAGTTCTTGCCCTAGTTTATCTCTTTCTCTTGAAGAAGTTGCTGTGTATGTGCACCATAGGGTTTTGTAACCAAGCATCTTCTTGATCTTCATCATGTGGATGAATTAAAGAACTTTGCAGTCAATAACCTTCATAGTTGGTTATTGAAGTTGCGTACTGGGATTCGCGCATTGGTTAGTCACGTACTTGGGAGCCGTGCATCAAAAGGGGGAACTGTCATTACAGAACAAGTCCAATTGGGTATTGGGGTAAGGGTTCAACTGTAGGTTGGTAAGGTACTTGGGATTCCTTTACTTGTAACCGCTTGTTGTGATAATAGTGGAGTTTCAGGAGTGGTGACACTCGGTGGAGTTTTTGCCGTTAGGTTTTCTCCATTCGTAAACAAATTACCGTGTTATTTATTTTCCGCCTGCATAATTAGTTTATTGGTGATTTGTTTGTGCTACCACGTGTTTTGCATGATAAATTGATTAATTAATAATTTGGCTAATTAATTAATTAATTTCAATCACAAGGGGTCAATTTCTTTGTGGCCTATCAAGTGGTATCAGAGCCAAGGTCATAGGTTTGAGTCGTTGGAGCCGCATTGTGAGGGAGGGATTGTGAGGGATTTCACAATTTGCTCCAATACCAATGGGCTTGGTCTACGATCGAATGCTATAAAAGATTTGTGCCCCCTCATCCTTCACCAATTGGTGGTTGGATGGATTGGTGAGGCACACGGTTCGATAGGGAGCTCATGGAGACTTGCATATCTAACATGCTCTTTGATTACAGGCTTAATCTCGAAAATCTATGCATAACCCAATTTGCTGACCTGCTACAGAGAACTAGGAGGACAGTGTTGACCATGAGAACAAAGAGGGTGCCAGTACCTTAGGCCATGACAGCTTTGGTAGGAGAAAAGAGGAAGAGAATTAAAGGAGAAATGGCCGAGGAACCACCTGTGATCCCATGTACTGCGGAAGAATTGAATCATGTTCTGGATAAATGGATTGGAGACGGAATTGTTAGGTCATTCACTGTGTCCATTCCACCTATTGAGGAAGAAAGGAAGAATCCTTTGTTTTGCATGATTCATAACTATGTCAAGCACTCCACCAAGGATTGTTGGACCCTTCGGAGGCTTTTTCACAAAAAAGTTTAGGGAGAGGACCCTGGAGCTCACCCAAAAGGAGCCCGAGGTGTAGAGGAACCCTTTACCCAACCATAAAGGGAAAGGAGTGGTGGCTGTAGTAATCCATGGAAGCTCGGCAGAAGTAGAGGAACCTGAAGGATCCTTTCACCCTAGCACAGTCAAGACCCTTCAGAAGAGCCCTAAGTTCAGATCATTATTCAATCAATTGGGATTTGGGCTAGAAGTAAGAAGGATGGCCATAGAATCCCTCATGAGTATAGCAGCTGATTCAGGGGTGGAATGTTTCACAGTAGAATCCCATGCCAACCGAGCTTACTTGGAGACAACCAATGCAATAACCTTCACGGATGAAGACATGGAAGTTGAACATCCAGACCATTGCAGACCCTTTTATCTGATGGCCACCATAAACGGTGTCCAAATCAGGAGAGCACTGATAGACATAGGGGCATCATTCAACCTCATAGCCCTAAGTACCTTAGAGGCTGTGGGCTTGATTGGTAGGAGGATCCTGGGGGCTCCTATGGAGATAATAGGATTTGGAGGAGTAGCAGAATCGACTGAGGGATATGTGCAGCTGGCCTTAAAGGTGGGCCTAATAGTAGCCCTGACCATATTCCATTTGATTAACTCAGAAGTTTCTTACCATGTTCTGTTGGGACGCCCCTGGCTCCATAAGCATCGCCTCATTCCCTCCATGTACCATCAATGTGTTAAAGGAAGATTGAATGGGAAGCCCATAAGAATCCCTGCCAATCCAATCCCTTTCAGCCAAGAAGAAGTGAACTTTATAGAAACAATGTTTTATGAAGAATTGGAACTAGATGATGAGAGTCCCACACTAGGGACACTAGGAGCACTTGTCTTGGAAGAAGAAGAAAGAGGAGGTACCCACGACCTAAGGAACCTCTTGGACAGAAAAAGGCAAAAGAAGGAGACTAGCTCCTCAGGATCCTGGGAATGTGTAGTGGTGCGGGAGCCCGGAGGAAGGCTAATATATCGTTTATAAAGGTACGCGGGGCTTGAATGCATTATGCAGGAGGGTCCCGAACTGCCAGATTGTATGATGGTTCAAGAAGAAATCCTAGAGGATCTAGACAAGGAAGCTCAAATCCAGTCTGAAGAGGAATTGGAAGAAGTAAACTTGGGGGCTGGTCTAGGATCCCTGAAACCTGTCTTCATTAGCAGTCAGTTAACAACACAAGAAAAAGAACAATTAGTAGCATTACTCAGGAGGTATGTGGATGTATTCGCATGGACATACAATGCGATGCCTGGCTTGGACCTAGGACTAGTAGTCCATTCTCTCAACATGAACCCAGGAGTTAAGCCAGTAGTTCAACCAGCCAAGGTCTTTCACACTGACATAGAGGCTCAAATAACTCAGGAAGTCAAGAAGCTACTGGCAGCTGGGTTCATCAAGCCAATCCAGCATCCTAAATGGCTCTCCAACATAGTACCTATGAAGAAAAAGAATGGCCAAATCCGGTGTTGTGTGGATTTTCACAATCTGAACAAGGCATGTCCAAAAGATGAATTCCCCCTGCCTAATATTGATCTCCTTGTAGATTCAGCTGCGGGAAACTCTATGTTTTTATTTATAGATGGATATAGTGGGTATAACCAAATTCGCATGGCTGCTAGAGATGTAGATAAGACAGCATTCAGGACCCCGATCAGGAATTTCTATTACATTGTGATGCCCTTTGGCCTTAAGAATGCGGGAGCCATGTACCAACAAACCATGATAGCCATCTTCCATGATATGATGCTTAGGGAAATGGACGATTATGTGGATGACATCGTGGTAAAGTCTAAGACTAGGGCAGGACACTTCTAGGTGCTTGAACAAGTTTTTGAAAGGTACAGGAAGTACAAACTACGCATGAACCCCATGAAGTGTGCCTTTGGAGTGTCTGCTGGAAAATTTCTTGGGTTCCTAATACATCGCAAAGGCATAAGTGTGGATCCAGCCAAGGCCACAACAATTGCAACAATGAGGAGGCCAAAAACGGTTAAAGCTCAAAAGTTTCCTGGGGAGGGTCTCTTACATCAGGAGGTTTGTGCCAGGACTGGCTTCGGTCACAAGTGAATTATCCAAATAGCTGAAAAAGAGGGTTGAGTTCACTTGGGGAACTGAACAGCAGAAAGCCTTTTAGAGGATCTAGCAGATTATGAACCATCTGCCTACCTTACAAGCACCAGTACGTGGGCGACCCTTGTTACTATATTTAGCATCAAATTCCCAAGCTATAGGAGCCCTGCTAGCATAGGAAGATGATGATGGGAATGAGCAACCCATTTATTATGTGAGCAGGACACTAAAAGATACAAAGACCAGGTACCCCAGGATAGAAAGGGCATGTCTGGTGGTTATGTATGGATCCCAAAGGCTAAAACGGTACTTCTCAGCCCACCAGATCCTCCTAGTGACCAAGTCTCATCCCATAAAAGCACTCCTTCACCAGCCTCTCCTAAAGGGAAGAATAGCACAGTGGCTGGTTTTGCTCTCTCAATATGACATCGGTCTGAGGACCCCCAAGGCTGTCAAAAGCCAAGCCATAGCAAATCTGCTAGCCCAGTTCCTAGGGGAAGAAGAGTGATCACTAAGCAAGGAGATCCCCGGAGAGGTGGAAGTAGTAGAACTCTCAGGAAAAAAATGGACCATGAGATTTGACGGGTCAGCAACGACAACTTCAAATGGCTTGGGAATTGTGTTAAGTTGCGAAGATGGGGATACCATGCCATTATCCTTCAAGCTTGAGTTTCTCTGTTCAAATAATGCTGCTAAGTACGAGGCATACCTTGACTGGACTGGACATAGCACTCAGCATAGGGGTAAAACATATGAAGGTTTTGGGAGACTCCAACCTCGTAGTCTCCCAAGTAAAGGGTGACTTTGCACTAAGAGAACAAAGTTTGGCAGCCTACAGAACTTGGGCACAGAAGTTGGAGCAAAAAATTCCAAACCTTCAGTGTGGAATACACCCAAAGAAGCGAAAACAAGTTTGCTGATGCACTAGCCACCCTAGGATCCCAGATACCATTTAAAGGAAAAAGTACTTTGATAAAGGTAAGCAAGCAGGAACATTCCATCATAGGGATCCTCAAAAGGATGTTCCTTGAAGAATCAAAACAGAAAGATTGGAGAGATGAGGTAAAAGGAAAGATAGGAAAGTTGGGGCATGAAGGAAGTATCAAGGAACTAAAAGATTACCCTTTGATAGAAGGAGAGTTGTACAGGAGGCTGCCCGGAGGGATCCTGTCCAAATGTATCAATGAAAAAGAAGGGAAGCTGAGATTAGAAGAACTGTACAGCCAGGTTTGTGGGATTGCAGAAAAAATCAGCCTATACAAAAGGATGCAGCGCATGGGGTATTACTGGCCAAATATGAACAAAGAGGCTACAATTGTACAGGAGGAATGTCAAAAGTGTCGACTTTCAATGGACAAAGAAGAAAGTTATGCCGTATTCGTGACAGAAGATTGGAGGACCCCATTTATGGAATACTTGGCTCAAGGGATCCTACCAACTGACAGGACACTGGCTCACTAGCTCAAGAAACTTGCCTTTAGATACTTCTTGCAAAATGGAATCTTGTTTAAAAAGGGGTACGGCGGGGATCCCCTAAGATGCCTGGGGCCTTGGGAGGCCAGAGAAGCAGTCAGAGAAGTCCACTCCGGTGATTGTAGAAGTTACCCAGGGAAAAGAAGGCTTTACAGGCAGTTGTTGTAGTTGGGGCACTATTGGCCTACAATGAAAAAGAACTCCAAGAAGCTGGTTAAAATGTGTCATGCATGCCAAGTACTTAGAGATGCAATACATACTCACCCAGATGTGCTGCAAGATATGACCACACCATGGCCTTTCCATACTTGGGGGCTCGATCTTATAGGACCCATAAATCCCCATTCTAATGGCCATATATGGATCTTAGCAACCACCAAATATTTTACAAAATGGGTAGAAGCCATCCCTTTGAAGAAGGCCACCGGAACAGCCGTGGCAAACTTCATCCGAGAACATATCATTACACGCTTTAGGATCCCAAGGAGACTGATCAGTGACAATGGTACACCATTCATAAATAAGCATATGAGGGACCTGACCGAGGCGTATCACATCAAGCATGGGAGGTCCACACCATATTATCCACAAGGAAATGGCTAGGCCGAGGCTACCAAAAGGGTGATATTGAAAATCCTCAAGAAAATGAAACATGAGTATGGGGGAAAATGGAGTGCCCACCTGACAGATGTACTCTGGGTGATACTGAAAATCCTCACTCTCTGTGTTTTGCCATGTTGTTTTTTGCAAAGAACTTTATGTAGTCATCTTTTTTTAGAATCCATGATAGAAGGACACTCTAAGATCCTTACTATCTTTTTGACAATTATCCTATGTTCCTTATCTTAGTAACTGTGATGGAATCTTTTCAAAAAAAAATGGAGCTTCAAGTAAGATGTATGATTGCATAATATTACATGGCTCAGCCCAAATGTGGCCAACTCTAGGAGAGGTACCTGGGTTAGCGCAAAAAAAAAAAAAAAAAAAAAAGGAAGAAGGATGAAATCTTAACGCATGACCTAGGACTCACACCACAATCAGTCCAAGTACATGGTCTGGGACTTCGAGCAAGAATGAGTGCCCCGGGGTACCCAGCCTAGTACTTCCCCTAAAATAGGTCCTCCTGGTTCATGACCTAGGACTTGGAAAAAAAAAAGAATAATACAGCATCCAATGTACCTAGCTTAGTACCTGCGCAGGAACACAACCACAAGGGTACCTATTCCAAGACCTACCACAAGAATTTGTAGGAGCCATGGTCCAAGACTCAATACAAAAAAAAAACAAGAGAGAGAGAGAGAGAGAGAGAGAGAAAACAGAAAGAAAAAAAAATGCATAAAGCACAGATCCATATATATCATAAAGAAAGCAGTCAGAAGTAGCTACTTTAAAAAAAAAAATTTAAACACCTCGAATTGTCTGAAAAAAACAAAACAATGGAGGAAATAAACTTATACACCCTGAGTTATTCAAAGAAAGAAAAAGAAAGAGGAACTAAGGAATAAGGTCGGTCAGCAAAGAGCCTCCTGAGGAAATTGCAGGAACAGTTGATGAAGAAAGAACTAGCTACTTCTTAACTTTCAGATCTTGCAATGCCTTGTGAGCACGAGCCAGGGCCTCCTCAGCAGCAGCAATCTCAATGTCAAGGTCCTTAGAAACCTTCCTCTAGAACAGCATGTAAGCTAAGGACCACAGGTAATCCAGCAAAAAAGACAAATTGAACTTGACTTCCATAAGATCCTGCACCACTCATCTCCACTCCAAAAGTCTCTCCTCGGAGAGGGAATCAGGAGAGGAGTCCCTCAGAGAAATCAGCACGGCGCACAAGAGCTCCATCAGGATGTTGCCCAAGAATACGATTCCCCTGAACCCACTGGTGAAGTCCCCATGGGCTTTGAGTAGCCCCTCCAAGAGTGGCAAGCCCTCAACAGGCACAGAGAAGTGCATGAAGCTACCAAAGGGAGGCCCAAAGCGATGGAAGTGGCTTGTAGGAAGACTGTTGAACTCTAGAGAATCAAAGTGGGCCAGAAAAGCAAGGAGCCTTGAGCTAGGATTTGAGATAGCCATCTCGGGGGCCTCCTTTATTGTTGTGTCTCCACCTTTAGGAGCTGGAGGACTTCCAACCCTTTGAATAGTCTGGGGAATCCCTGTCTGAGCTTCAACAACCTAGACAGTGGGAACAGGTTCCTTAGCTTCTTTAGTAACTGCAGGCTTAGGATCCTTAGCACCTGTGTCAGCACCTGTGAAAGCAAACAGAGTCAAAAAAAGGGGGAGAGAGAAAGGAAGGAGTAAAGATAGAAGGAAAAAAAAAAACCAGTACCATTCCCCTGTGGTAGAGCTTCCTTTTGAGCTTAGGCAGCCACTTCAACCATCAACGAAAGCTCCTCCTCCCGCCTTTCTGACCTTTCAGAAGACTCTGTGAAAGGGCATAAAGTACGTTGAAAGAAAGGTGAAGAAACCTTGGCAAAAGTGCTAAAGGAAGGGAGGGACACCGGGGGACTCGCCATAAAAGAAGTATAGAAAGAAAGAAAAAAAAAAGAACTGAAAAGGGGAGAAGAATAATGATGGCGGGTAGTACACACCTTCAGAAGCCTCTGACTCCAAGGAAGGAGCAGCTTCAAGGGCAGATTGGGCGCTGGTTTGACCTAAAAGAAACAAAGGGGAAAAGGAACAAGAACCTTTAGGAAGAAAGGATAAGGGAAATAAGAATAGGTGCTAATAAAGAATGGATGAGGCTTACCTGCTCGAGTAGATAAGGACGCACCTCCTAAAGACTCCTTGCCCAACGCAAACTTAGTAGTGGGCTCAAGTGTCACAGTTTTAGTTGGACTAGGGGTTTGCACGGGCTTAGGCTCTTAGGGGACAGGAGGCTGAAAAGTTTCAGGGTCTTAGACGGCCAAGAAAGCAGAAGGTGAAATGGGCTAGGCATCCTTCACTACCTGCCTAGCTTCCTCAACTATGCCACCACTAGGGGGCTCCTTATCCACACTTAAGGCAGCAGCAGGCTGAGCTACCATAACTTCTTTCACTAAGGCACCACCAGCTGCAGGAGGAGGCACCTTGACCTGCAAAAGAAAAGAGGAGCAAGAAGGAGTATGTGGCAGACATAAAATAAATAAATAAATAAATATATGTACGCAGCACTAGAAAAGGGAAAGAAAGCAAACAATAAAAGGGCACAAGTGAAAGAGGGTCATACCACATCATCACCAGAGGATTGGCTTTTACCTCCATTGGGGTTTGATTTGCGCTTAGACTACAAAAAAAAAGGAGTGACCATTCATCAGTTAAAGAAAAGAGAAAAGTGAGACACAACAAGAACAGCAAGCCAAGATGGCCAGATGCAAAAAAAAGAAAGAGAGAAGAAGGAAAGAGGCCTTGCCCTTCTCTCTCTCTCTACAGATTCTTTAATAGTCTTTTGTCTACTACGGGTACGCCCAAAGGGTCTTAAGGGAGACGAGTGTGATGTCAAACCCCGAAGAACCATGGGCTGAGGAACTCACAGGAACCTGAAAGATAGAAGACTCTACCTTAGTTTTCACTCTGTTCTTTGGGATTAAAGGATGGCCAACTTCCTTTCCAACTGTAGAGGGGTCCACTCTCTTAAGCTCCTCAAAAATAACTAGCTGCTTGCGAGACTTAGTAGTTTTCCTCTTCTTAGTCTCAGGGCCAGCCTCAGTACCCTCAACGCTTTCCTCAATCTTAGCTCTTTTGACAACTTCCTATTTGATTTTCTTCTCCCTACCTTTGCCCACAGGAGTGGCAGCACCAATTACCTCTACCACCCCTCTCTTGATTGGCACACCAGAAGAAGCACCCACAATAAGGTCACACCCTGACTAAGCATCAGGAAAATCATTCGTATGACATACCCAACCACCCCTAGAGGCATGCCACTCCACAAATCCTGTTTTGCTACTTATGGCAGCAGACACAATGCCAGCAGTGGGGAGTGCCAAACGCTTGTTAAAGGTATGAGTAGAGAAAAGAGTAGGATCAAGAGTCCTCCCAATCTTACCGAAACCAACAAAATTTAAGAAGGACTTCTGAACTCTTCTCCAATAACCAGCAAAGCTACTGGAAGCAAAGACTCCTCGCTGGGAGTTTGGCACCACAAATTGAGGGCTCCTCCGTGACCAGTAAGAAAAAGCCTAGGACCTTAGAAACGGATCCAGGGAAGGGAGAGAAGGCACTACCTCCTTGAATACCGGCGGGATGTCCTGATCAAAACCAAATTGTCTAAGTACCAAGTGTGCTGAATAGTGAGTGAACGTTGGACCACTTGATGAAGGTACTGGAAGCCACGAGGGGCTGATGTAAGCTAAGTATGCCAAACTGCCCTCATCTCCCCGACGCAAATCAAAGGTATTCCTTGGGGAGTTAAGGAAAGAAGCCAACATAGAATCACAGGCGAACCCAGGACTGAACTCTCGGGGAGAATGCCAACTTAAATGCCTTGCTTGATCAAACAATTCCACCAAATTGAGGTTGCCCCCCTTCAAATTAGACCAGCGAAAAATGATAGGATGACTGTCAGTAGAATTGCCACACAGCCCTTTGATCACGTCTGGGTATCCCTGGAACTTATCCTTCATATACTTTAAATTCCTACACTTAGCCAAAGTGACGGAAGACCAATCCCACATGAACCCCTGAAGGATAGCACAGTGGAAGGAAGAAGTGATAGTATAGCAGGAGTTGCCCTCAACCTCATCCCCATGAAGCAGATCCAATTGAGACTAAACATGGCCTAAGAACATGGGGGCTAAAGGATACTGAGCACCCCGGGCCAACTTGATTGCCAGAGGAAAGAAAATAGACTTAATCCCGTATCTAGGGAACTCACTGAATAAAAACTTATTGAGCCAGAGTGTCAGGAACCTACCTTGCCTAACTGCCTTGTTTTTCTCTCCAGAAAGGTTCAAGACCCACTTACCCATTTTGGCCGGTTTCCCCCCGGGAGAGGCCGTACGCCCGCCGAAGTGACTAAAAAGCTTGTCTTCAACCTCGAGATCCTCACTGAAAAGGCTGATATCAAAGGGATTCTCATCACCAAACACTGGGAGGAGAAAATTATTAACCACATTCTCCAAAGTGATGGTGAGCTTACCAACAAAAAAGAAGAAAGTGTGGAGAGAAGGACACCAGCGGCGCATTAAGTGTCTAAGGCCCTTGGCGTCCTTAAAAGCTTCAAGATTCTTGGAAATTGCTACTGATTTCAGGATCCCTGCGCGCCCCAAGCAACTGACAAATTTACCATCAGAAAGCTCTGTCTCCACCCAACTGGACTAACTAGTAATCTTCCCCGGGACGAAGTCGAAAAAGATGGGAACCGCCTCGTGGGATCCTCGCCTAATCTGAAGGTCTAAAATTTCCCTCGGATCTGGAGCCTAGGTAGAACTAGCAAACCCAGACTGGCTAAAAAACACCCAGGTATAAGGGTGTGAGGGTCCCTTTTTGGACAGTGCCTAGGCCCAAGCTGAAGCAAGGACCTTAGGCCTTGTTGTTGTAGTTTGAAGGGACTGGGCTTGGTTTATTGCAGCAAAATGGGCTGTTTTTCAAACCAAGTGGCGCACAGAGCAAGGATCCTACAATACGTACATACTAGCAAGCAAGAATATAGGTATATGAATAGCAAGAAACAGTAAAGGAAGACAATGTAATAAAGAAACACACAAAATAATTGTTAAAGATCCTCAAATTAGTATAAAATATTTCATTATTTTTCTTAATTGTGAATTACAATGTGCTCACTAAGATGTGTTACAAGGTCCAAATAAGCTCAAAAATTACAGACTTAGATGCCTATCTAAGCCTTTAAGACTTGCAAAGTTTGAATCCGTCTGAATCCAAGTATATTCTATAGTGGATGTTCTGGGATACCGGGCGCTGTTTTTCTACTTTCTTTGAGTTTTAGACAATGTTTTCTCAATGATTCTGTTATGATTTCTTATTGCTGAATGTCCCTCCAATGTTGGCTGCTTCCCTTCTTTTATAGTGTCATTCTAGGGTTCGGGGTACCATTGATTCTCCCCCTTGGCTCCCTGGGTACCAGAGCCCCTGTTATGCCAGCCATTTTGATGGTTGGTTCTTTCCCTATTTCTCATAGTTTTCCTCTTTTGGTGTTGTTTCCCTAAAAGCCACTTGCTGACTTTCCATTTCGGGGTGTCCTTGGGGAGCTGACCTTCAATCTCTCTTCTTTCAAGGCTTCTTACCTTTTAGACTCAGCTTTTGGCTGTCCTTCCCTTTTTGTTATTTTTCCTAAGTGAGCTGAATCCATCCCTGCCAAGTTGAAGGTTTTCCCAGCTACTTCCCTTTATGGTTCTTCTTCCTGGGTTCCCCGAGGTACTAGCCTTTTGTTCACAAGTTGTTGCTTTCCAAGCCTTCTGGTTCTTTGCTACATCACTGGGTGCTTGAGAAGTACATATCTGCCCTTCGTTTCTTGTGTTTCGTGGCACCCATTTTGAGTTGTCTTAATCCCACTTCAACTGTGTTGCGCGTCCTGAGGATCCTGATCTTGGCGGGATGGGCCTTTTTCTTTCTTCCCTTTGTTTCATGGGCTCTAAGGCTTGTCCCTTCATGGATTTTAGGCTTCAAGTCTTTTGGGCTTGCCATGGGATTGGCCCATTGTGCTATTTCTCTAGGCCTTGGTGTTATGATTTTTTAGACCTCAACATTTAGCCCCCCGAGCTCGTGGGTTGCCTGCAGCCCCACTGACACTATTTATTTTGTATTTAATTTTTAATTTTTTTACGTATTCCAAGAATGAATGAAAAGAGTGGATAATAATTGTTATTTGTAAAGAAAAAAATAATTAAAAGAATCAAAGAAATTTTTTTTAGAAGGAAGAATCAAAGAATTTTTTTTTTTTTTTTTTGAGAATGAAGAATCAAAGAAATTTGATATTTAATAAAATGTAAAGTAAAATAAATAATTTAATGTGAGATATTTTAAAAAGTAAGTATGTAAAATAAATATAAAAAGAAAGTAAATTATTATACTAAAATATATAGGAATTTTCGCATGACTCTGTTGCGAATGTTTTATTGGCCGGGTTACCATGCATCTTCTTGGTTATTTCGTACAATGCAATTTGTATCTTTCTACTGTTAAGAAATTTCTTTCTTTCTTTCTTTCTTTCTTTTCTTTTTTCTTTTTTCTTTTTATTTTTTAAGAAATTTCACCCATGACATTAATTGGACAGTCCCATCTTTTTGGACCCCATAAAATTAATATTATATCTAAAAGAATTATGTTAGTACTATATAATTGGACATAATTTTGTACCACAACTTGCCACATGGTAAGTTGTGATTGGTAAAAGTGTATTCCTACATGACCTACTAACACATTTTTGTTAATCACAACTTACCATATGATGAGTTGCAGCACAAAATTATACTTAATTATGTGATACTAACGTAAATCTATCTAGAAAGATCTTTTCCTGAGTAATGGTACAAGTCCATCGAATGACTTCATCGTAACAACTAAGTGTGATTCTTCAAAAAATTTATACGTGATACTACAAACGTACACTTTATTACAAATCGTTGATAAATTTTTACCTGTTGTTTTCTAGATTTGTAAGGTTGAATTTAATCAACCATTCTGTTGGCTTTATTCTGTGTCAATTTGCTTGTAATTCAGCATTTAGAAACCCTATATTTAGGTGGGAATCATGTAAGGGTAGTGTGTGAGAGAGTGTGAAGAATTGCTCAAGATTGTGCAGTGAAGCAGGGACTCGCGACTGGATCTCGCGAGTGGCTCGCGACTTGCAAGCCACCAGAAGATGCACACAAGTGAAGCATGCAGAGAAGCTGAACCGTCATGCCAACTGTAGCACTACAGGACAAAAAGTCTAGACTGACCATTCAGTTAGTTCGCGGCTTGAACTCGCGACTCAGTCAAGTCGCGAGGCCAAGTCGCCAGCCAACTCTATTTTGGAAAAACTGATTCTTCGCATTCCATTCTCACACTAGTATAAATACCCCTTATACCCACGAAATGTAGAGAGCTTCCAGAAAGAATTTTGAGAGAGAAACCCTAGAGAAAAACAAGATTAACTCATCCACAATCTTCATCTTTATTTCTCCAAATTGTTCTACTCTCACCCTCTCTATTGTTACATCCTTGAGAGGTTCTTAGCCAAATCTTTTTCTCATCATACCCACATTTGTGAGAAGGCTTTTTGGTGCTTTGGGAAGTAGTTAGGAAGGGACCAATTCACATTGGTTGATACTATGGGCTATAGCGGAATCTGGTAAGTTAAAGAAGAAATAGGTTCGGCGTAACCTCGTTGGAGTAGGAGCTTGGAGAGCTTAGGTACACTGGGTATATTAGACTTGGAGGGTCTTCTGCTATTCATGTATCCCAACTTGATTCTTTAGTGGATTATTGACCGCTTGGAGGACAGCGGAGATGTTTTACGCCGAGGACTTCGGTTTCCTCTTCGATAACACATCGCTGTGTTGTCCTTATGTTTGCATCTCTCTTTCCATAATATTTGCCATTTAATTTTTGCTGTGGATGTGATTTTATTTGGTTAAGATTGTTTATCAATTCTGTTCATATTCCACACATATATTATTTAATAATAAGCTTGAATTGGTAATTTGTAAATTAGGGGCCTAAACGTTCATAGTGTTTTATACGCTATTTGAACTTTCAAGATTTATTACTAACATCGCTTTTTTATTTATTAATAAATATTTACCATATTAATAATTTGTAAAAAAAAAAATGTTAAATGTTTTGCTTTCCAATTTCCGGTTGTCATAGTTGACTGATTCCTTGTCCCATTTAGATGAAAGAGGAAACAAAGGCAAATAAGAAAAGAAAGAAAGAAGTTTAGCAAAAAAATAATAAAATAAAAAGAAAGAAAGAAAAAAAATAATAAAATAATAAAAAAGAAGAAAGAAGAATAAGATTAGTAAAGGAAGAAAGACTTAAGCCTTAGTTGTGCTTTGCCATAATTACAAATGCAAAAGTGTGAGGAAACAATTCAGAGAGAGAGAGAGAGAGAGAATATGCATATCCTCAAAATTTTAAAGAAGATACGGTATGCTTGGAATATTTTAAAGAAGATATGGAATGCTTGGAATCTCCGGAGCTGTATTCTCGTGAGCCTCTGTCTGCAGGCAATTTTAGTTCTATTGGCATTCCTAAGAAAACGAACCAGAAGCAAACTGTTACACGGGCTCATATGGTTTGCATACTTGCTTGCAGACTGGATTGCGCCTGTTGCCATTGGACTAATCTCCAATAGCGAAGGTGTTGGTTGTGAAGCAAAGGGGAATAATAAGGGCTTAATGGCACTCTGGGCTTCGTTTCTTTTGTTGCATCTTGGTGGCCCTGATACCATCACTTCTTTCGCTCTTGAGGATAATGAGTTCTGGCTTAGGCACTTGGTTGGACTCATATTACAGGTTCTGGCAACTGTTTATATCTTCATTGAATCACTTCCTAACAATCTTTGGGTTCCCACTGTCATGGTGTTTTTTGTGGGATTTATCAAATATGTAGAGCGAACACGTGCTCTCTTTCTTGCAAGCTTGAATCAGTTCGGATGTTCAATATTGCCAAAGCCAGACCCTGGGCCTGATTATGAGGAGGTCATGAAGATGCACGACGTTGGAGAAGGTTGAAATACAAGTAGATGTGATGCCTAGCTTGGAGGATGAAAATCTTAAAAGGATGTACTCGGTACACAAAACTCCCACTTCTGCAAATGGTCCTGAATTAGATGACATGCAATTACTACAGGAAGCACATCGTCACTTTGAAACATTCAAGGGTCTTATTGTAGGCCTTCTTTTCAGTTCAAAGGACCGAGAATGGAGCCGAGATTTATTTCTTACTAGGACTCCAGCTGAAGCATTCAGACTAATAGAGTGTGAGCTCAATTTCATGTATGAGTATCTCCACACCAAGGTGGTTGTGGTTCGCTGCCCATTTGGGTACTTTCTACGCTTTATTTGCTTTACTTTAATCATTGTGGCATTGGGACTCTTTTCAATTGAGCACCAGCATAATTTTCGTCATGTTAGTAAGTTAGATTACTTTGACATCAACCTTACTTATGTCTTGCTTGGTGGGGCATTAGGCTTTGAGGCCATATCAGTCCTTATATTATCCGACCGGACCCTCCTTGCTGTGAAGAGTACACGGAGCAAACTCATTGAAAAAATCTTCTTGAAAAGAAGAAGGTGGTCTAAGTCAGTCTCCCAGTACGATATGATAAACTATTGCTTGAAAGATCCTCCAACATGGGCGTACACATTAGCTAGTTATTTTGGTGCTGGGGGAGTGCTAGAGAAAATGACTATATTGTTTTCTTCGCATTCAAAGAGGGTTGGTGAAGCTCTTGAGATCTTTATTTTTAACGAGCTGAGATCGAAAGCTTCGAATGCAAAGAATATAAAAGCAGCCAGGGATGCATCTTCACAAAGGGGTTATTGGGCTCTTCTACAGACTTCTAGCTGTTTTGAACTAAAATGGAGCATTGGGGAGTACTAGTACGCGGAAGCCTTCTTCTTTGGCACATGGCTACCGAGCTACTCTACATTGAGGACACTCAACGAAGTATTGGTAATGATAGCAATACTAATAGAGAAACATGCAAATTACTTTCAGATTATATGTT
>JARYZH020001115.1:0-40460 GCA_030021035.2 Notholithocarpus densiflorus | reverse complement strand
ATTTATACTTTAAGATTTTTTATTTGTCTTACAAAAGTTGCAAAAATTCATTTGAAAGTTATTTATTTTTTAAGTTATTAATTTAGTCAATTTTTCTAATTTTTTACAGTTTTAATCCAGTTTTTTATATTTCAATTAGTTGTTAAATTATATATGACATCATGACCTTTAGTCGAACATTGACCTCAAAACCTTGAACTTCCTTTTTTTTATTCTTTAAATAATTAATTTTTAAATCCAAGATTTTTATTTGGAGGGGATTCGAACTTGGAACATGTCTTTGTTAAAAAACCAAAAATTGAAAATTCACAAACAAATTTGCAGTCTTTGAGCTAAAATACTGCTTATATAAGAGGTTATAGGCTATATATGTACTATGCAAAGTTTGTTGGGTAAAATATTATTTTTGTCCCTAAATTATCATAAAAGTTCACTTTTAGTCCATGAACTTTCAAAAGTTCTTTAAGTAGTTCATTCTTTTTTTTTTTTTTTTTTTTCACATCTTATAATTTTTATTGGATTTCCTGTATAGATAGTGATTTCGGTCTTTGAAGTTTAAGAGGAAAAAGAAAAGTTGAGTTAGTTTTGTATTCTTATTATATGATTTAAGATAACTCTATTTGTTGTAAATGATGATTGCAAGAAAGGTTTTTAAAAAATAGCTCGTTTGAAGAACAGTAAAATAGATATATTCAAAGTTTTGGGGTCAAATCAAGTTTAATATTGTACGTTTTTAGACCCTTAAAACACAAGTTGTTTAACCTAGTTATTTAGCCAAGTGATTACTTAGATAAATTATTCAGATCTAGGTTAACACATTCAAATCATATCATGTAAATAGTGCGGAAATATAAAGAACACACGATATGATAACGTAGGAAACCAAACTGGTAAAAAACTTGGGGAGGATTTAACCTAACTATTCTCAAGGTAAAATAGATCCACTATGAAAAAATTGAAGTTTGTACAATAAGACTTAGACAACTAACATCCTATTGTTACCTCGAGTAGAAAACTTACTATCACGACCACGTGACAGCTCCAAGTCCACGGACTACTTCTTTCCTTGATCCACTGTAACCACAAGTACTCCCACTTGTGACTTTGAGACTCCACTCAAAGGTTTCAAATCTCCTTGAAATTCTTTATGTAGCAATTGAAGCAATCACCAAGCTCTTGACATGAATCTTGATAACCCTAAGTGTGTATGAAGGTAAATACCTCTAGATCTCACAAGAGATTCAACACATAGCATAACAACAACCTCTAAAACGTGGTTAGGGTTTTTCCTTTTATACTTGGAGTAAAATATAAAACCCTACACGTTAAACCGGACTTAGGCTGAGTTGGAAAAATCTGCAGAAAATTAATTTGCACGAGGTTCGATCGATCGAGCCTTGCAGATTTAGCCAATAAATCTTGCAATTCACTCGATTCCAACTTTACAAATAAATACACTTTGAGCAGCCTAAATCTAGACTCTAAGTTTTGATCATGGTTTGCCAACACATTACAAATTGAAATTCTAATACATTTAGTTCCTAAAATCTTAGAACCTAACAAATATTATTCAGCAAAAAAAAAAAAAAAATCAAGTTTAGTATCAACTAAATACAAAAATGAAGGAATAAATTTGCAAAATTTTTGTAACCTTGACTACAAAAGTAGTCACTAAAATTTAAATAATTTTCAAACATATTCCATGAGTTAAAAAAAGAAGATAATATTGTTAATCCTTTAAGTATATGGCATAATTGCATAAACAAACAAATAATTTCAATTTTCAGATTTTTTTTTTCAAAGATGGCTAATTATAATAAAATTATAAAATTATATTAATTAGAATAAAAATTAAAATGAAACTTTATTTATTTTATTGATACCAACTATTACTTTCTAATGTTTTTAATGAAAATGTTCAAAGTTAAAATATAGAATCCTTCCTGTTATGACTATCAGTTTTAAAAAATATATATACTTTTTATAATAAAAAAATATTTAAAGTTTTGAAAAATAAATAAGGATAGAATCATAAGGTGCAAAACAGATCATTGAAGTTTTGGGATGTTTAGATTTAATTTTGCCCCCAAATGTTCTATGTTGTTTGGATTGTTAACTTTTTGTAAGTTTTTTATTTATTTATTTATTTATTTAATTTTTTTGGATGTGTCCGCCACATCATATTATCACATTTGCTAGTTGGACCAATTATATGGTAACACATTTTATTAAATATTCTATGTCATTATTTAAACTAAAAAAACTTTAAAATCTATTAAATTAATTAAAAAGAAAGAAAAAATAATTAATTTAATTAGATTTTTAAATTAACTAAAAAAACTTTAAAATCTATTAAATTAATTTCGGAAGAACACGTTCATACTGTTCTTCCGAAATTATATTCAAAAGAAAGAAAAAATGATTAATTTAATTAGATTTTAGGATTTATTTTAAGTATTTTAAAGTTTTTTTTTAAGTTATTTTAATAAATCATCCACATGTCACAATTTAATTGGACTAGCTAATACATGTCATAAGCTGACGTGAGATTTCATGGACACATCAACCAAAAAACTAACTGAGGATTAACAATCCAACCAACGTAAAACCTTCTAGGAGACAAAATCAAAATTTTGAAACATTAGGGTCTGTTTGGTAAGCCAATTTAAACTTACATTTTTATATTTTAAAAAATTTTACACACATTTTAACACACTTTTTCACCCACACGTATATAAAAAACACTCAAACAATATTACTCAAACTCTTCTACTAAACGGGCGTTTGATAGAATAGTTAAACAACACATTTTCATTTTTTAAACAACATCACACATATTTTTACACACTTTTTCACCCATATATATTTCAAAAAAATACAAACAATATTACTCAAACTCTTCTACCAACCGGCTTAAATACCTTTAGAGTGTGTTTTTCGTTTTACACGATAAATAATTTTAAAGAAGTGTTACGTCGGTATCCGGCATGCCAGCTGTACACATATAACCTATAATCACGCATGCCAGCTACATTCAACGAAAGGTCGCTGAAATATGTGCATTGTATTGTTTTTTTTTGGGTAGAGTGCGCATTGTATTGTTAATTGTTATGTAGTGCATCTTTCATGCCTCAGAAAAAAAAAAAAAACTTTGTTCTGATTGTCCAAAGTCCAAACCCTGTCAAATCCTTACACACATCGAGCATTAAAGCTTGTCTGATAAAAAATGTGAATGCGTACACAATTATTTGCAATTTCGTAAATGGGGGGGGGTCCATTTTGTCACTCATTAATTCTGGTTTATAATGGATACGACTTTCCCCCACACAACAAAATAAATTAATAACATCAATCTTTTCACAATCTTGTCGACAACAACAAAAATCTATCCTTCCACACAAACGTTTAGATATTGTGTGTGTGTGTGTGGGGTGTAAACAATCAGTCTACTTTAATATTATTATTGCCATTTTCTCTTGTAGCTGCTTGTTTCTTTTGCACATCTGCATTATCAGGATAAGTATGTGATATTCATTTTTATTTTCTTAATTAGGTATGATTAATGTATGTGATGTTCTATCGGTCTTTAGGGCCCAAAGAAAAGGTATGTGGAGTCGTGGACTATAATTATTTTAATTATCATCTTAATCTATAACGTTTGTTGTATGTGTTAATATGATATGTCAAATATTGTAAAGTGGTTGATGGAAAAAACCAATGGACGGAAATATTTTGTGCTAATTGAGTTGTCAAGTAAACAGCTATGTAACCTTTTAAAAAAAAAAGAATCAATTAAAAATTTGGCTTTTATGCCCAAATATGAAACCTCCCTCTCTCAATTTTCTTCGTGGACATCATCTCCCTCTTCTTGTCGTTCTAGCGTCACCTTCATCCTCCCTCAACCATCACCTACATGCTACATCTGCTTCCTCCTTCTCGAGAATCATATGTAAGCCACTGGTAAAGGTAATTTTGTAATATTGATAAACTCGTCCATATTAGGCAAAAGCGACAGTCCTAATGCACTTGTCGGCCTCACTTACGTGTTCGTAGCCAAACAATGATATGATAAAGTCGATGGTTCCACCTCGAAGATAACGGCTGCACCCTAAGGTCAACAAACACCTAAACGAGACGACTAGAATATGCAAACGAGATAAGAAGTTGACAGAAGGAAGCTGAAGGGGATAAGCGAACCTTTGATGAGTCTGACATGACCTTACTTGGCCTCCACGCATGAGTATATAAGGAAATATCTTGTACCCCACGATTAACCCTAATCAGGGGGGGTCCCACAAGGAAAGGATTTCGTAAAATACGCGAATTAAAGAAGATCTCTCCTACAAGGAAAGATCTTCTAAGTTAAGGAATGGATGTCAACCCTATGCTATTATAAAAACCTCAAGACCCTCACAAACCAAGATATGCATAATTTCTCCCAGCTCTGGCACTCTAGAGTTGTGAAAGTTTTCTAATTTGACTTTCGGAGGGTATTTGGCCTGTACCACACTAGTACTCTCTTAAGGTCTGTCTTCTTTTTCAGTGTTGCGCAGGTGTTGTCTCGAGCACGTGAGAACTGTGTGACTTACTGACGATTTTTGGCATCATCAGCCACTATATATGAACTCTATACTAAGGACTATCTTACATGCAACTCTTGCCTTTATCTTTTGAAGTTTTTAGATAACCTAGACTATTAACATTGGTCGCTTTAAATTTTCTCCCTATTTTAAGATAATAACCTATTTTTCTTATTTTAGCTAACAATATTTAAAAATACCCACATAAGATTCCTTACTCTATATTATATTTCATTAAAATATTATTTATTTACTTATTTATTATTTATTATTTCTTACTTTTCAAAACATCAACTTTTTATTTTTTATTTTTTCAGGCACCAGGACACAAAAAAATAAAAAATAAGGATTTGGGAAATGAACAATGTTACCCTAAATATAAGGAACCACAATGTTATTTTAGGGAATATGTAAGGAAGCCAAACTGTTTGAAACTTTAAGAATTATTTTGACACATAGGGCAATATAGCATAATATATATATATATATATATATATATAAGATAAAAATTCTACTCTAGCATAATTTAAGTGTATATGTGTGTGAAACTTCCTCCTAAAGACTTGAACTTTTGCCTTTGCCTCTCACATCTTACAAAAACTTATACTCGTGAAGTGACTATTGTGTCAAGGATGCGTGGTGGTAATATAGCACAATGTTAGTCTCTAACATTTAGGGGTTAATTATCATTTTTGACATATAAGAAAAATGTTAGAAACTAAAATGGTAATTAGCCCTTTTTTTTTGTTCGTGAATGACGTATATATATTGATAAATAGAATACAACAAATGAATGTTTAAAGAACAAATCCAAGTCACTTTCCATTTTACGAGTCCTTAGAGATTGAATACAAAAATTTTCCAAACTATGAACAAGTAGGAAAATTAGTTGGAGGTGGCAGAATGCTTGTTTCCGCGGTGGTTCCATTCTTCACAATGAGGACCGTGTCCATACCCCAGCTTGCGTGCCTTTCCAAATGACAGTGCATAAACCACACTCCTGAAAAATAGATATCATCCATGTTATCCAAAAAGTGGTACACTAATTGTATTTTGAGAGAGAGAGAGAGAGAGAGATTACCTGGATTATTAGCAAAAAATCTAATCGTAGCCCATCCATTCTTAGGAACTCCAATGGTGTTAACTTCTGGTGGATCATTTAGATTGTAAGTACTTGGGGAAGAGGTAGCATTGAAATTTCCATAACCTGTCCCAACCAAATAGAAGCTAAAACCATGTAGATGCATTGGGTGATTCTCTGCATTCCCAACGTTTGTCCCTTGGAACACTATTTCCACTGCTTCACCATAATTTATCAACCTTGCCTTTGTTCCTTGGCTTGGGTATAACGTATTATTACCCACATCTCCTGTGAAGTTAAAGATATAGGGTGGCTGACTCGGGAAATCACTTCCGAAAACACCTGTCAAGCTCCTGTGTATAGTTTCAAAAATTAGATAATTTTCGCTAACAGGCTTAATAAGTTACAATCATTTTTTGATTCTCAAAAAAAAAAAAAAAAAAAAAAAAAATTGAAATCATTTTATAATTTAGTGATACTTGCACATTCTCCTAGAAGCGAGATTTATGGGACTAGATGCTATTCTATTATTTGCTATAAAAGAAAAGTGATTTCTATAGCTCCTCGTAACAATAACAATAACAAAAAGAAATTTAATTTGTTTTTATTTTTTTCTTATTATTGTTAGTACTTTTGCATATAATCATTTCACGCTAAAGCAAATAAAATATAAAAATTCTCTACAAATTACAATACCTCCATAGATTTATTATATTAGTGTTCTCACTTAAATTCAAATACATACGTGGTTATATTAATTACTAAAACACAAATATTATTTTCTTTTATAAAGATAATTAAATTTAATTCTGAATCCTTACCAAGCAAAAATGTGAGGGATAATTCTGCAAGCATAATCTCTAAAACCTTTTAAATTTTAATGAAGTTTCTGCTCCCAAGTCCAATTGTACGCCTCTGGCTCTGGTTGCTTAATGCACGTAAAACAAGGAAAGACCTTGTTTTTCTTGGGCCATTTACATCAATTTTTACATTGCTTGTGTCAAAAAATATATTATTGGGCTTTTGGTTTAGGCCTAGGCCCAGGACACCACAGATCAAATGCCGTAGATGCACTTATCCTCGTTATATCTTCATTCTTCTCCTCCTTATGTATGACAACATAACAACATAAAGGGGAAACAGAGACAAAATCCTAATACCTTAAACTTGGTCCCTTCGTGAATCTTCCTGATGTCTCGGAACACTACAACAACAACGCGTGAGCTTCTTCCAGACGACGTCGTGGAAGACATCCTGGGTCAGCTACCAGTGAAATCCTTAACCCGCTTCAGGTGCGTTTCTAAATCTTGTGACTCCATCATCACTGACCCCACTTTCATTACCAAACACTTGAAGCTCAACCTTAACCAATCCGAATCATTAATATCCACAAACACTCACAGTGGGTATTTGCTATATACTACAGAGGATAAGAATAGTTCACCATCTTCCAAACAATTGTGTACGGTTGTTTGCAACAACGACCGCACATTGACCCAGGTTTCTAGGTTTGAAATCCCCTCTTTTTTGGACAAATGCAACATAGTTGGTTTCTGTAATGGCTTGTTCTGCATGGCTGACTATGGTCTTAGTCACATTATATATCTGTGGAACCCAAGTATTAGAATGTTTAAGAAGCTTCTAGCTACTCCCTCTACTGACGAGGACACCATGTCCGTTATTGGACTTGCTTATAATTCTCAAAATAATGACTTCAAGATTCTTAGACTTGTGTCTTTTTTTTGGGGACAAGAAGCCGAAGCCGAAGCCGAGATTTACAGCTTGAGTACAGATTCGTGGAGAAAGGTTGTAATAACGATGGAGTCCTTAAGAGGGTATGAACCCAACTTTGGAACTATTGGTGAGTTTGATCCACCCTGTATATTTTTTAATGGAGCTTTGCACACTGTAGCAATCACTAGTCGCCACCGTTTCATTCTGTCCTTTAACGTCAATGATGAGAGCTTCCGTGAGATAATGTTGCCTCCTAATCACTTAGACTTGGATGATGTGCCTGTATGGTGGACTGAACTTGCAGTGTTCAAGGGATCCCTGGCTGTTTTCATTTACACTGATGATCATTGGGGTGTCTTCTGTCACATATGGGTTATGGAGGAGTATGGTGTGGCCGAGTCTTGGATTAAAAAATATATGGTACCAAGTATTTGGAATAGTCATTTCTATGGTAATGGCTGCACTGATAATGGTGAACTTCTGATTAAGATTGCCACTGGGCTGGTTTCAATTGACCTTGAGAGTCGAAATCAAAACATTCTTGCAATTGAAGATGCTGATTGCGATTGGGTGGGTTGCACAGCTAATTCAATGGAGAGCTTGATTTTACTCGGTGGCGGTAAGTAAATGTGAAAATTCACTTTAGCTATTCTATCACTCTCAGTTTTGCCACCATCATACTTTAGCTAGTATTGCTTAATTTGTATATAACTTTAGCTAATTAGCTAGTACATTTGATCCTGAAACTAAGGTTGTAAATGTTTCCTTCCTTGAGTTTAAGAAATTTCTCAATATGAATGGGTGAAGTTAGCTAAATTACATTTGAGGAATGATCAAATGGGGATTTACAACCAAAACCCTTTAGTCTAAGTGGCCCGCATAGCAATATTTAGTTCCATGGCTATTTGTGATAGAATATAGTTGTCACTTGTTCTCAAGTCCAACAACTAGCAGTAGCTGAAATTTTGCTTCCTTTCAGACGTTTAAAACAATGGAATCCTAATTGACCATAAGTTAACAGTAGCAAAAACCAAAACTGCATTAATATTACTAGTAGGTGTTGATGTAACAATGAAGTAGGACAAATTTGAAGTACCTCCAATATGCATGTGTTGGACTTTAGATAGAAAACTGGCCTCTCATTTGAAGTATCTCTTGTGGCTGGAGATGTATCCAATATGGTCTCCAAAGAGTATCTGGAGATTAAAAAATGTTTTAAATTTTGGATACAGTCTGATATGTTGTGGATGTGATCAAAGACACGGCCTTGATACGATCTTGATGCGGGAGTCGCTTAAATTGGGAAAAAAAAACTAGTTGGTTTCACTTTGAACGAGTCAAAACCCTTCTCTTGTTTTTCAGTAGACTCTCTCTCTCTCTCTCTCTCTCTTAGACACACACACATACACTTCGATCTTATACCTACTCATCAATTGATCATGATTTCCTGGTCATGGAGGTTGATGAATATTGTTTTTAGGAGTTGCCATTTGTCCGTATGCTTATTGTATCTTGTGTTGGTATTGATGCTTCCTTAGATTAATTTGAATCATGGTGCTGATTGTCATCAAGTTTTGTATTGGTGAATGCTGCCTTTCAATTTTACTCCTGCACCCTAAATTACCTATTAACAATAGTAGAAAAAAAAGGGAAGGAATTGACTGAAGTTAGAGAATTGAATATGGTGATTCAAGGTTCTTATCCCCGATTAAGGAGTTGTATTGATGCGGAATATTGCTGTAGTGTTATGTTAAGAAGCTTAATACTTAAGATTAATATTAATTAAAAAGAGATAGTGGAGATCTCAGGGTTTATTTTTGATGATATTAAGTTAGTTTTAGACCCAAGGTGGAGGGGAAAGAATGTCAAAATTTTGATTGGAAGGTTGATTTTTTTTGAAAAAAACATATCTTTGCTTCATCACTTTGAGACATTGAAGGATAAAAACTTAAAGTGCCCCAGGCCCCAAGCTTTTAAGTGCTCGAATGTCCAGGTGTAGGGCTCAAGCATCTTAAGCCGTAAGCTATATTTCATAGAATAGATTAAAACATAAAAATAAGGTCAGGCTAACATCATGTCTCACATCTGGATTCATTACTCTTCTATGAGGTTTATGCATAAGGCTTGCCATTTGCGAGATTAATTAAAAAAAGAGTTGTTATTTAGAAAGAGTATTTGAAGCTAATAGCTCCTACTTTTCATAACTTGTTCCAATTATTCTCAAAGATTGTATTAATGTTAGTATTAATGGTTAGAGTTCCCACTCACATGCTATTTTTACTTGTGTTGAATCCCGATGCAAGTTAAATGCTATCCATGTTTGTGAATTATAGATGATTGGGTCATTAATTGCTATTTGCTATTTTTTGATGTATGAGTCAGATTTTGTTCTGTTAGAGGGCTTAAAATGTAGATTTATAAAATATGAAAACACAGGGCTTTTCTAGCCTAGTAAGCAGGCATTTTGTGAAGTTATTGACTTCAGCATTTGATAATGAACTTGTTACTTAGAATGTCAGAATGTATAACAAAATTCTTCCAAACACTGTTTGGTGCTACTGAGATGGGAATGTGCTTTGTGCCACGCAGCTTCAGAGAGTGAAACTAAGGAAAACCTTCCGGTCATCCATTTTTGGTACATGGATACTCTTTCCTGTTTGACTTGAAAAACTTTGTTGACCTACTTTCAAACAGCTTTTGTCTTTTTGGTCAGTTATTTGTTAAAATAGAATCAGAGCCTAGTTAGATGTCTTTGGTTCAAATTATGTGAAATCTCTATTAGGGTTGTCTTTTGGTCTATCTGTGGAAGACTCATTATTTGGCCCCGGTTGTTAGGCAGGCCTGCCTGCAAGGGGGTGTGTTACGTCTTACCCTAATTAACATTTATTTTGTACCCACTTCCTTACTTATGTGTATTTTGGATTGGATGCTTTAAAAAACGAAAAAAACTGTAAATACCTCTGTTTCTTTATTGTTTCTGTGCCATAGAGTAGAGCAAAGCAGATGGTTTTAAGCACCTGCAAAACAAGCAGAATAAATCTTGTTGATCTAGCTGGTTAAGAGCAACAAAAGTTAACTGGTGCAGCAGGGCCGCGTTTAAAGCAAGTTGGTAATATTAGTAGATCACTTTCAAAGCTTGGGTATTGTAACACCCGCCTCACTTAAATTTAATTTAGTTACTTCTAGAGTGGAGTTGATGAATTATTTAATTTATTTTTAAGGTGATATTATTTTATATTATGATATCTACAAAGAAAATAAATAAAAGAAGATATAACGTGAGTTATTTTTGTGGATTATTCATATTTAACTTTTAATCTCCTTAGATAAGAGATTAAAACCTATTTGGATTAGGAGTTTAAGTGTTATTGGAATCCTTTTAGAGTTCTAGCCTATCTAAACAACCTTAATTTGAGTTTAATTGGGAATTAAGTCTTGGAAGCTTATTTAAGTTATGGTGGGGTTTAAACTCTAGCCCAAGTAGGAGTGTTATTTAAGAGTACTAATTGGAGTGGGATTGATCTTCCTAGACTGAATTGGAGTGTTATTTTAGAGGTGTATATTCTGGGTCTTTTAAGTCTTCCCTACCTGAAAGGTAGGGAGAGACGCTGGATGCTAAAAGCTACAGCAAAAAGGATCATTGCCAAACTTGACAAAGATGACATCAAGGTAACTTCTAAGGAGCTGACTATAGATTGTGTGTGTGATATCATAGGTTAAAGATACATGTTGTTTATCTCCAAACAGTAGAGTCGATATTACAATATTTACATGCTGCAGGATATCTCTAAGATGATGGCATAGGATTTCCTGAAGTTTCTGCGTTATGACTTAATTAAGTGGCATGATAGGCATCTATATATATATGTAGAGAGTAAAGAGTCATAATTGATGTACATAGCATGGTGAGTTTTAAGATTACATGATATCAATACCCCAATTGAGATCGAATTCCCTATATCCAATTTAAATAGACTATCATGAGATGTAAGTAAATACTGATGCTTGTGGATTATTTCAGATCTGATGGTAAAGTATTAAATACTAATGATAGGCCTTTGGTTAAGAAACGTTGTTAGGATCTGACATGTAGGTATGATGTATAAAGGTCCATATATGATTTTGGAAGAGGGATAGCGTGAATGGATTATGTAAATAGAGTAAAGTATGACTTAACAAAGCAAAATCATCTCTATAGCTAATGCAAGAGCTTTTGGTGGCTGGTTTTTTATTTAAGTAAGAGGATTTTTAATTAGTAATGGAAAGCTTAGCACTTAATAAATCATCTATATATGTATTATGTTCGAGTGACATCGGCTTGGATAGTTGAGGTCTAACGTGTTTTGGTGATTTGAGGTAAGTAGATTTCAGAACATGACGTCTCTCAAGATGTGTATATTTATATATATTTTTAGTAAAAATATATTTATATATACATAATTGCAAAAGTGAAGTTTTCAAAAACTTATACCATTGTTAATGCTTTATACATACTGTATTTTATTATTTCTTGTATATTATTTTGAAACTATATATGCTAAGAATGACTCAAAACTATATTTTTTAGAAAGTATTTGTCATATGATATATGATTGGTATTGACTATATTGTAATCAAGTAATAATGTTTTCAAACGGTCAGCTAGACAGTCTGCAACCTTTGCCAACACAAGGTTAAGTGTTGTTCTTCGGCCGATGTAGTGTTATTTTGGTGTGGTGCAGTGTTTAATACTATATATGAACAAACATTTGAACATTAATATTGTAATGGCATTAGCAAAAAAATAAAAATAAAAATAAAAATAAAAATTGTTATGGCGCCACTTATTATAAATATGAATAATCAACTTGGTTAGAGCTGATAAGAGACAATTAGACTGTTCATATCTTGACACGTTTATGGGATTAGTCGTGCCTGACCATGTGAATGATATACGCTTAAAAGTTAAAACATCAAAGTCGGATCCTATTGTATTACCAATATTTTTGAATTACGTACCGTTAGAGAATTTGTCAAAATTATAAATTACACCGTCATGTCCATCTTCCCTTCATCAAGCCTATCAACGACTAATGTAAACAACTATGACAAGCTATCCATGGGATATGATGACATTTTATTGCTTGAACATGGATAGCTTAATACCTATCTTCCTCTCTCAAAAAAAAAAAAAAAACCTTAATACCTATCTTAAAAAAAAAGGATAATTTAATATTGTGGAGATTCTAGAATTATGACAAACTTGACCTCTAAGTAACATTGATGTATAAGTCCACCCTCACCAATCGCTTTAGTTCAAGCGGTACCCTCCCCAAGCCTTCAAGCTTCAGTGTTGACTCGAGAGGGGGGGGGGGGGGGGGGACGGGGTCCGGGTTCTAGCTCTAGGGGAGCACTTTGAGATATATTTTTAGCCATTTTACAAATAATAATAAAAAAAAAAAAAAAAAAAAATTCCACCATTAAAGCCAAACTAGTCCAATCCATTACATGGGAATTGAAAAAAATTACTTGTATATAATTTCAATCATATGACTTTCTTAATGAGTCACAATAATTCACATAAATAATCTTATAAATTTTCACGTAGTGGATTGAAAGAGATAGCTTCAAGAAAAAATTAGAGCTAAACTTTGTTTGAGACTCTGGATTATAAACAAGCATATTGATAACAAATTAAAATCTATATAAGAAGTAACTAATAAATTTCCCTTTTTTAAGTAGATATTTTTCCAAAATTTTCTTGACGCTGACTTTCTGATTCTTGTAAATCAAATGTAGAAGGTTAGAAGCACTCGGTGTTGAAAGTTTGCTACCCCAATATTGTGAGGTGGATCGCAAGTAACATGCATGACTAAGTAGTCTCTAATTTTCTCGAATAGAATCAATAGATGAGAAAGTACAAATGTACAATATGCTTATTCTTTTTTCTTTTTTTGCTGAATGTACAATATACTTATTCAAACTTTTAACAACTCGCCTCAATGATGATTAAGCAAGAAATACAAACGTTTGTGATTGACTTGTGTGACAAGATCACCGGTATTTTTGTAACATAACATAATTTAATCGAGCCGGACAATGACCCACTTTAATTAAAAGAAGCTGCAAAGTAATACAAAGTTTCCCATGCCAACATTACCCACAACTTCTGCCTAGAATATTGCTCTAATAATGGAATCATAATCCGGATCATGCTTTCATCATTTACTAGCAAGCAACACCATATCTTGCATTTAACGCTATACAATGTGCATTTTTTTTCAGTAAATCATTGCGTTAAGAGTATGCATAGGCAGAAGTTGAGTTGATTCATAATTGTCCAAAAATGGTCTCTTTTTTTTTTTTGATAGGAAGACTGAAACTTTTATTACGTAAAGGATAAGTATATAGCATCTTGGAGTACTAGAGAGTCAATTATTGGTGGACTTTCCTCCAACCAAGTTACAAAACCATGGATACCCTTTGCATGTTGTGCCAAGGCATGTGCGGATTTATTTCCTTGCCGCCTCACATGTTGGACTTTAACGCATCGAAACTCATGCAACTTTTGCTGGATGCTCTCAAGGACGTCAATCACTGTAGCCGTGATTTAATATTGTATAAATGGTCTCTTAATTAGTTAATTGATGTCTTAAAGCAAATCGAATTTTTTAAAACTTTTTCCGGTGTTCTTATCAAATCATCATTAGATGACAAACTCCACATTGCAATTTTTTAAACTTTAAGACCAACAATGCATAAGTATATATATATAAAGTTAAAAATTCTAATCACATTTTACAATTTAAAATTTATAAAGTTTTGCTCCAAACTAAGTTGAAAGATATTCCTCCAACCTGTACTAATTGACGGTTCATAAAATCTTACACATGTTAAATCAGATTATTAGTTAAATCATTTATACAATATTTCTGGCATAAGAAGTCGTGAGATCTCTTTTTCTTGTTTGAAGCAAAACAAGGGTGACCTGATGTTGACAAAGGAAAGCAGGAATTCACGTTAATAAAGTTATACAATAATGATAGTTACATTTGGACCCCAACTATAGTTTTCCTTGGTTTTAACTCTGCAAGGGCAAGGTGCGGACTTTTTGTCTCACTTGTAGAATGATTCAAGTGACGGTGGCTGCCATTTGAGTGATTGTAGCTATTTGAATTTACCCTATTTGAAATGCATACATTTTATAATTTTAGATTATATATTACAAATCTAAAAGTATATTAAGTATCATTATTTAAAATTTTAAATGATGAAGCATTCTATATGTATAAAGTTTAATTGTAAAATAAATCATCTCCATTTTAAGTAAAATAGTGAATGTTTAAATAGTGTGTAAAACACCAATGAATGTTTAAACCCCCAAATATAAAATTACCAACACAAGCTTATAATCAAACAATATATGTGCGGAAAATGAAAAAAAAAAGCTATATCCAAATTGGTAACACACTCTAAACCATATTTAATAACTAACACAGCAGTAATTAAAAAGGTAAAGAGAAAAGGAAGAAAGATGCAAATACAAAGATAACACGGCAATGTGTTATCGAAGAGGAAACCAAAGTACTCAGCGTAAAACCTCTCCGCTGCTCTTCAAGCAGTCAATAATCCACTAGAGAATAAAGTTGGGATACATGAATAGCAGAAGACCCTCCAAGCCTAATCTACCCAGTGCACCTAAGCCCTCCAAGCTTCTTGCTCCAACTGGGTTACACCGAACTTTGTCTTCTCTAGCTTACTAGATCCCGCAATCGCCCATTACATCAACCAAAATGAATTGGTCCCTTCTGAACTGCTTCCCAAGTACCAAAATACCTCATCACTGATATGGGTATGGTGAGATAAGGATTTGGCTAAATGTACCTCTCAATGATATGTCAATGGAGAGGGTGAGAGTAGAGGAATTTGAAGAATCAAATGATGAAAATTGTGGATGAGTCAATCTTGTTTTTCTCTAGGGTTTCTCTCTCAAAATTCTCTCTGGAAGCTCTCAACATTTCATGGGTATAAGGGTATTTATAGTAGAGTATATGAGGAATGCGAAAAGTCAGTTTCAACCAAATAGGGCATTCTAGCGACTTAAGCTCGCGACTGGAACGAGTCGCGAGTTTGAGTCGCGAGCTAACTACCTGGCCACTCTGGAAGTTTTGTCCTGTAGTGCTCTAGCTGTCGTGACCCTTCAGCTCCCCTGCATGCTTCACACGTGTGTCACCTTTGGCGACTTGCCAATCGCGAGCCAGTTACGAGATCCAGTCGCGAGACTCTTATTGAGTGCACACATCTTAAGTTTTCTTTACACTCTCATACACACTACCTTTACATGATTCTCACCTAAATACAGGGTATTTAATTGCTAAATTATAAGCAAATTTGGCACGGAATAAAGCTAATACATGATTGAATAAATTCAACCTTACAAATAGATAGGTCCTATTCCCTTTGTTATGAAGCAGCAAGATAAATGCTTTTCCATCAATTTTTTAAAGTTAATCATTAGGGGGAAAAAAAAACAATTTTGTAGTCCTAAAATAGATTTGGTTGAATATTATAAAATTTAATAGTAGAGGTGAGAAAAAAGAAAAAAGAAAATTATGAATCTGCTAGCATGATGATGTCTTTGTAGGGTGCATCTAATTGTTGGTAACTAATACGGTAAAAATTTTCTTTTTTGACAGATACAATAGAATTTTAATCTATGACATCCACTATACAATGATTACTTTTATTATTAGGTCAAGATGTCAATTAGTTTTTGATATAGGTGAGAATTTAACCTCAAATTTCTTATTTGACAAAAAAAAAAAAAAAAAATATTATCAATGGAGCCAACTAAAACCCATGAAAAAAGACATACATATTCAATGTTACACATGTTTATTCTTTAAACATATAAATCATGTCATTTTGTGGAAGCTTAAACCTTTAGACTAAATTATATGTGTTGCCTAACCCTTTAAATTCTCGATCAATCTGGACAACCAAATTGAGCACATAAAAGATTTTTTGTTTTTTTTTGGTTGAAAGTACACTTAAAAAGTTAAAACAACACAATTTTCACATTAAGAGCTAATACAAGCTAGCTAACACATTGACTAATTTAATGTCTCCAAGTGGCATTGTTTTTTTCTTTTCTTTCTCGTTAGGCTATAATGTTTGTTTTTATCGAAAGGGGCATCAGAAAGTAGGAATCTTGGGTAGTATTTTACTTACATTAGTAAAAATATTTAAATGTGCGGTTAGCATCCTCGTTTGACCGCATCACTTTAGCTAAACCTTGGGGTGAACTATATTTTTAAAGTCATTTGCCAGCCTAGACGCTGTTGAATATTGTAAAATAAAGAGATCATAATTAAGCAAATTATACTGTCTAACCATTTATGCCTATAGAGTAAAGCTCTAACGATTACATTTCTAACTGTGTATTACATGAAAAATAGGATATGTACAGAGACTATGAAATTAGGGTTAGCCTTAATTAGACTTTACAGTGTATTGTACTTCTTGGACTATTAAACATAATAAATTAACCATAATAAACTAAGCATTGCAATAACATTGTCTAAACCGTGCACTCTTGATGCCGGTAGTCACTCCACAAGTATAAATGCTTGTGGGGTGTTGGGAAATTTAGACCCCAGTTAAAAGAATTAACAAGTTTTAAACCCAAGTTGTTAATTAGATTTATTATGAATAAAACTTGTTATAACAAATAAACAAACATCAATATCATGTCAAAATCATGTAGCGGAAAAATAAATAAAACAAGATATGATGACCCAGGAAAACCAATGAAACAAACTAGTTTCACAGTAAAAAACTGGGGGGAAACCTTCCCGAAAAGCAATCCACTATAGTAAAGAGAAATTTCAGATCTAGTACAAAACCTTTGTCCCTAGACTCTATAATCCCCGTAGATGAACTTACAGCATAAACCTTCTACTGCTTCAGAACCTCTGAACTCTTCAATATATGAACGCTATTCTTTTGATGCACGGATCCCAGTACGTAACTAACCAATTGCGCAGATCCCAGTACGCGACTTAAGCACCAACTTGAAGAAGATGTTGGCTGCAAAGTTCTTCACTTCATCAACAATGAAGATCAAGAAGCACTTGGTTACAAAACCCTAAGGCGCAAAGACGCAGTAACCTCTTTTAGAGAGAATAAGGTCTCGGTCACCTTTTTCATGTGTTCTCCTTGTATTCTCTTATGTGACGGCCTCTAAAATAAGCCTTATATATGTCTAGGGTTATGAGAAAAGAAACCCTACACAAATATATAAGCATGGGCCGAAAATCAGATCTGAAAATCTAAATTTTCGTAACCTCGATAGATAGTATCTGTCGAGCCTCATTAAAACTCGATAGATAGCTATCTGTCGAGTAGCTGTCGAGCTATTTATCCGCAGGTGTCGAGCTATCTGTCCAGCTTTAGTGAACAGATTTTCTTCACTTGTTTCTTGGTCCAATCTTCATAGTTTTAATACTAGACTTGAACAACATATTTCTTAAAGTATTAAACACATCCTAGATCTACCTAAATACAAGTAAATTGCGTTTTGTCAAAGAATTAGCCAATTACACAAAATAATGACATATGTTCCTAACAAGTGAATCACATATGTCCTAACAATCTTCCCCTTTGGCAATCCGTGACAAAACCATAACAAACAAATGAAATATGAGAGAAGTCATAAATCACTTAACTCATATTCACTTGTTGAATACAATAAAATCTATCCTAACACAAACTCTTAGAAAACTTTGCAAGAAGAGAGTTTATGGCAAGTAGACTTTGACAACCTGTATTTCTGAAACACTTTAAATAAAACTCATCAAGGCATCTTAGTGTGAAACATAAATAATAAATTGCATACAATAAAGAAACATGTGTATGAAGATAGAAAAGAAACAACACATGTAGAGATAGGTGAAGAAGACATACATCATCATATAAAGAACATAAGTACAATGTATGTCAAAACATGGTCACAAGACCAGTGTATAAGAAGAAGGAAGTAAGCACTCCCCCTAACAAGATGAAACACATCTCCCCCTTACAGAGGCATGTATTTCTCCCCCTAACATGTAGAATCTTAGAAAAGAAACCACATCACAATTTCTCCTCCTTTTTGTCATGATTGACAAAGGGTACAAGAAGCTAGAAAACTTCACCCGAGAAACATAAAGATCAAGGATGATCAAGGGGGCACAAGGAATCCATATAAATGCATGAATGTAATGAATAAAGATACTATGGATGACAAGATAAAAGAAAGATGCAAAACATGTGAAAAACAATGCATGCAGAGGATCTGTCGAGGGACAATTCAACAAAAGGCTAAAAAGAAGCTCGATCGATCCACCAGCTGTCGAGAAGCTATCGAGGATCCAGAAGAAACCTCGATCGATCCACCTAGTTGTCGAGAAGCTATCGAGATGCGATAAGAAGAAGTTGAAAAGCTTGATAGATAGCCAGGTGTCGAGGAGGTATCGAGAAGCTGTCGAGATTGCTTAAAAACAGTTTTTCAAGAGGGAAAAACATAGATATGAATGCAATCAAGCATGCAACTCAACCAATGATTCAATCAACATTTTAGACTCTCAAAATCATCTCTCAACAACAATTTTAAGCACATGGATCCCAAACACACACACACACACACACACACACACACAACAAGTCTAACCAATTTTATATTTCAAAAATAAGTCAAGACAGTTTAGTAAGCATACATTAACACATGTATTCCTTGTGATGGCCAAATCACATTGTACCTGCACATGTATCAAGAGTAGCAAAGAATATTGCGTGTGAAAAACATCGCAAGATTGCATAAGTGTCAACTAGTTATGACGATTTGAGATATGAGAAGATCACTTTAACTCACACACAATCATAACTGTTTGATGGGGACTATCACCTTCGAGATACATCCTATAAATCACACATCTTTTAGAAGACACGCTTGCAATCATATTTAAAGCATTTTGATCTTTTTTTTTTTGCTTTTATTTTCTTTGCATATTTTTATTTAAAGCAAATCATGCATGGGCTTATAAGAGATAGAAAAGAAATACCCAATTATGTTAAGTATTTGACATTGCACTTTTGCTATGCCAAAAAATACAAATGTCATTTCATGATTGGCAGGCAACAGTGGTGAGATGGTTATTTATGCCTTTCTCTTAGGATTTTCTAGTCATTCCCGTCAAAAAGAGTGATACGAGTGTTAAGTACAAGAGATTACTTAATCTTACTCATCACAAACACGAGCCACAAAGCTCACTTGCTTAGTTGTGCATATAGATGCTCATCTAAGTTACAAAAGATACAAAATTTAGAAAACTTTGTTTCAATGGCTGTCCAAGGTACACAAGTACCAATGTACACAAACACACACTGTTTTTTTATTTTTCTGATTTTTCCTTTTTATTTTTATTTTGAGAACAAAAACAAAACAAAATAAAAACTAAACAACCAAACAAAAACAGACAAACAACATGAAAGCATGAAAGAAAGATGCATATGCATGAAGGCATGATAGAAATATGCAGATGCATGAAAGCATGATTCCAAAGCAGATAAGAAAACAAGCAAAGTGAGTCATACTTTAGATAGAAAGAATTAAAGTAGAGGACAAACAGAAAAGACAATTAAGTTTTAGGCTCCTTTCTCATCCACACAACACGAGTCTTTGGCCGTGAAGATGAAAAGGCACGTGTCCTAGTATGTCTACTAAAGGACATGGAAGAATTAAAATTCTCCTGAAATTGAGTTAAAAAGCTCAAATCTTTTAATAACTCTCCAAACAAAGGTGTAGGTCCTTGAGAGGAAACCTGTGACCATTTGGACACTTGCTTTTGAGGATACAACTTAAAGCAATTAGGACAAATGTGTCCAGAAACACCACAATGGTGACAAACATGATGTCTAACAAAGGATTTAAAATTAGACAAATCAGTTTTGGATTTCATACTTTTATTACCTTTCTCAGATTGGGGCACAAAGACAGTTCTTAATCCAACAGCCGTGGAAGAGGAGGGGCTAGAGGAAACAACATATCCTAAGCCAGTCTTATCAGAACTAGGCTTTTGAGCATTCAATACCTCATCAAGCTTTGCATTAGACATCCTTTCTATTTTAGTTCTAGTTTGACTAAGCTCAACCTCGAGAGTCTTGACCTTTTCTTCTAATGAGGTGTTCTCCACAACAAGAGTCTCAACCAACCTTGTAGTCTCATCTAGTTTGACTAACAGATCAGTTTTTTCAGTTTTTACCTTATTAAGCTATTTTCTACAAAGATGAGAAGTCTTTTTAGATTTTATAAATTCAGTGCATAGCTTATCATAGGCTTCTTGATGGGTCAATTTCTTGGGTACTTCATCATCAGAAGAATCCTCACTGTCACTAGCACTCTCCACAATCACCTTATTGGTTGTGGCAGCAAAAACCATAAAGTGACTACATTCATCCACATACTCATTAGAAGAGTCATTCTCAGTGTCACTCCAAGTAGCAACCAACCCTTTATCTTTTGACTCCTTCGTCTTTTCCTTCATAAGGTAATTTGGGCATTCTATACTCATATGACCAAAACCTTTGCACTCATGGCATTGGATGACGGGTTTCTCATTCTTACTATTCCTTGAGTATTTAGATTTCCTAGAAGGTTTGCCCTTATCATTTTTCCTGAATTGAAGAAGCTTGATAATCTTATCAATTATGAAGGTTAGATCCTTATCCTCATCATCATCTTCATCTTCATCTTCACTTTCATCTTCATCTTCAGAGTCTTCAATCTCTTCCTCTATACCTTTAAGAGCCAAGTTTCTACTCTTTCCACTTTTTCCCATTAAGCCTAATCTCATTTCATAGGTTTGAAGGTTCCCTACAAGCTCAGTCAAAGGAAGTTGATCAATATCCTTCACTTCTTCAATGACAGTGATCTTGGCATGGAATCTTTCAGGTAAGGACCTAAGGATTTTCCTAACAATTTTGGATTCCGCAATAGATTCTCCAAGATTGAAGGCAGAATTCACAATATCCTTAAGTTTAGCATATAACTCATCAAATATCTCATATTCCTCCATCCTTATTTCTTCAAAACTACTGGTGAGTCTTTGAACTTTCACAGTCTTTACTGCCTTGGTACCTTCATAGGTGGTCTCAAGAATGGTCCATGCTTCCCTGACAACTTCTGTGGATGATATTCTCTTGGATTCCTCATTGGTCACCCCACAAAACAAAGCATTCAAGGCCCTACTATTGAAATTTGTCGCTAAGATTGTTGCATCATCCCAATCCATCGGCGCTTCCTTCGGCTTAATCTAGCCAACTTCAACAACTTGCCATACTTGTTCACTTAGAGCCTGCAAAAAACTTTCATACGAACTTTCCAGTACGCATAATTAGTTCCATCAAATAAAAGAGGAATCAAAAGAGATTGTTCTCGATCCATGACAATAGGGGTCAAGGATCACACTCAAGAATTAATCCAATCTGAGTGTACCCGTTCTGATACTACTTGTTGGGAAATTTAGATCCCAGTTGAAACAATTAACAAGTTTTAAACCCAAGTTATTAATTAGATTTATTATGAATAAAACTTGTTAAAACAAACAAATATCAATATCTTGTCAAAATCATGCAGCGAAAAAATAAATAAAACAAGTTATGATGACCCAGGAAAACCAATGAAACAAACTAGCTTCACAGTAAAAAACCTGGGGGGAAACCTTCTCGAAAAGCAATCTACTATAGTAAAGAGAAATTTCAGATCTAGTACAAAACCTTTATCCCTAAACTCTACAATTCCCGTAGATGAACTTACAGCAGAAACCTTCTATTGATTCAGAACTTCTGAACTCTTTAATATATGAACGCCACCCTTTTGATGCATGGATCCCAGTACGTGACTAACCAATTGCGCGGATCCCAGTACACGACTTAAGCACCAATTTGAAGAAGATGTTGGCTGCAAAGTTCTTCACTTCATTAACAATGAAGATCAAGAAGCATTTGGTTACAAAACCCTAAGGCGCAAAGACGCAGTAGCTTTTTTAAGAGAGAATAAGGTCTCAGTCACCTTTTTCATGTGTTCTCTTTGTATTTTCTTATGTGACTGCCTCTAAAATAAGCATTATATATGTTTAGGGTTGTGAGAAAAGAAACCCTACACAAATACATAAGCATGGCCCGAAAATCAAATCTGGAAATCTGAATTTCCGTAACCTCGATAGATAACTCGATAGATAGTATCTGTCAAGCCTCATTAAACCTCGATAGATAGCTATCTGTTGAGCAGCTGTCGAGCTATCTGTCCACAGGTGTCGAGCTATCTATCCAGCTTTAGTGAACAGCTTTTCTTCACTTATTTCTTGGTCCAATCTTCATGGCTTTAATACTAGACTTGAACAACATGTTTCTTGAAGTATTAAATACATCCTAGATCTACCCAAATACAAGTAAAGTGCGTTTTGTCAAAGGATTAGCCAATTACACAAAATAATGACATATGTTCCTAACAAGTAAATCACATATGTCCTAACATGTGGTGTGGGGGGTAAGGGGCCGAGGTTCAAGTCTCTAAGAGGGAGTTTCACACATATACACTTAAATTAGGCTAGAGTAAAAATTTTAACTTGTAAAAAAAAAAAAAAAAAATTTGTTTAAGAAAATATGTGAGACTAAACTTGAATTATCGGTGAAAGTGGTTGTGAAAAATAGCCAAAGTTGAGCACAATGTTTTGGGAGAGAGAGAGAGATGTTGAGCACTCCAATGCCAGAGCTTGTTGAGATTAATGTAATAATAAGTGGGCCATACATGACAGCATTGATCCAAATATAATATGCACATTGCGAAGCTTTTGACAGCAAAACTGTACATTCGCGTGAAAAATAACACGTTGATTCATAGCCTTTATCTTTAGGATAAAAAAAACAAAACAAAAAGCATGTACATTATTACTAGGCGAAGTGTACAAGACATCTCTTTTCGTAATAAAAAAGCTAAACAACCTAATTTTGTAACATTTGATATGTATCACCTCGTGGTAGTAAGTATAATAAACTTCTCTATCTTCTCAGTCATGGGTTTTAAAAAATTAAAAGGATTTTGGCACAAGAATTTTATTAGAAATCAATGAACTTTGGCAATTGACATTACCTTAAATTAAATCACATTTGCATGCATGGACTAATATTTACCTAAAATTAATAACCATTCTTTCTAGGTGTTATCGAAATGATGATTCAAAGTCGCTTTCTTTTCTTAGAACTTAGAAGATACTGAAATTGGAATTGAGGACCAAAAAACAATGTAAACCATTTTAGAGCCAATTCTATTTGAAATAAAGTGAGAGATTTTGGACGCTGAATTCACTTGAAGAATGACAAAAATGAAGAGGATATGAAAGCACTGAACTGAGGTTGTGGTTGTGGCCTCGTGGGTTTGTACAATTTTTATAGCATATCGGGTCCTGTAAACTGTAGTACACACAAAATGAAGTACAAGGCATGTACTACATTGCTATACGTTACTGAAATATCGTTTGCGCCACTTGATTGGCCAATACTGTCCATCTCCAAGAAAATTGATTCCAACTCGAGAAATATAATGAGTAATATATGGGACAAAATATGTCAAAGTAGGGTACACATTTCATTTGGTTTAACATTTAATATATATATAACCAATGCCCTATACATCGATTAACTTTTCCCTTAAAAAATTAAAGACTTATCTCTTTATATGCCTTGAGTCCACCAATCTATTCTAGGATTTCTAAAGTCTCCAAGAAAAGAGTAGTATTACATATACAACATTATCACAACAATTTCATAATAAAATTCATTTGGGTCGACTACTTATAACACTTCGTTGTCTATTATTAAGTATTAACAGCTATCATTTAAGAATTGTTGTGAAAATATTGTACCCCTTTATTGCTAACAAAAATATTGCTTAGGTATCCACACTTAGAGTTGTTATCGAGATATATATATATATATATATATATAGTTATATTCACACACAAAAAAAGAAAGAGGTTTTACCTTATGGTTGCTAGATTTAAACTTAGAGATACTTCCTAGGATAGCCATCAAAAGTCCCCATTCAAGTTTTGTCGTGCCTCCTTCTCTCACTGCCACCATTGTTTTCTTACACTAAGTATTAGCATTAGGAGTTCTAAAACTCTCAATTTGCTATTTTATACCATCAAATCACAAAAAACATACATTACCCGGGTTGCTATTTGTAAAAAAAATTACAGCCCGGCTACAGTAACATCTTAAAAATAGAACTTACTATAGCAGTGTGTGTAAAATAAAATAATGGATTTAATGTCTCTCTCTTCCTATTTCTGACTTTTCTTCTCTCTCTCTCTCTCTCTCTCAACCAAGCCAACACACAGATCTCTTCCCTCTCTTTAAGTCTCTCTCTCTTTGGTAGCCAGTGACAACTATGAGGAGAAGGGCGATTGCTTGATGGTTGCAAATATGGTGGTCGACAATTTCGGTGGTGGTCCTGGGTTTTCTGTCAAACCTTGCCTCTCTCTCCTCTATCGCTCAGGTCCTTACGTCTCTTTATTTGGTATTTGCTGTATTTTGGGTGTTTGTTGGTGGATATCGGTGGTGGTGGATGTTTGATAATTATGGGTATTTGCAATTTGGTGATGGTGGTTGATTGGTGGTGGTGGTTGTGGTGTATTTGATGGTGGTGGACTGATGGGTTTATGGAAAATATTTCTTTTGGTTTTTTTGGGTATGGGTATGTGGCTGTGTTTGTAGTTGTGCTATGGTTGTTGGGATGCTTCATGATGAGAATAGAAAGTGATAGAGATGGAGAAGAAGAGAGAAAAAAAAGTTAGAGAGGAAGAGAGAGAAAGAGAGATAAAATGAATAAATAAATAAATAATGTTGGTTTTTATATGAAGTATAAGAATTAGGATGTTGTGTGAGTTGTAAAATGGTATGCTAAAATAATTAAAATAACTTTTTAGAGTGTAAAATAACAAATGTTTAGAATTCTTGATGCTAATGCTCTAACGGGGAGAAGCTTATTTCCTTGTCTTTTAACATTAAGCTCAAGTCTCCCTTTGTTTCCCCGAGTGGAGCTTATTACCCATCATGGTCTACATAGTTAGGCCTATAATGGCCAACAATGTCCTAAAACCTTCAAGCAAGTCAACATACAAACTAACTATATAAAAAATTAAATAACATTTGTAAAACCCCACATATTTTTGAATTCGACGACAAATTTAAGGGGGTTCATTTGCTACCGTACCAAAATTTATGTACTAAATTAACTGTAAAGTTGTGATTTTCAACTATGTTTTGTTAGCTTTAATTTTGTGTCAAATTCGATTGTAATATGTCAATATTTTCCCTATATGTTTGTGGGATTTAATGTAAGAGTTGAGTATGAAAGTTTGGTGAAGATTTGTGAAGAATAGTGAAGTTCGCGACTTGCTTACAACTGGCACGCGAGTGGACAACCTGCGAAAGGTGATGTGAAAAGCACATGTTGGAAGCTGAATAGTCAAGTGCCAGGAGAAATTTCGCAAGTCATTTCGCGACTAGACCAACTCGCGAGTGACCCACAAAACTCTTTGCCTGGATATTTTTAAAGTGTGTTTTCCTCACTTCTTTACCCACACTTTATAAGCCCTCATTACCCATGAAATTATAATGAAAAGAATTATATTTACTTTAAGTTTAATCATTCTCTCACACCTCCCAAGAAAATGTTTCTCTCTAAATTTAGTTTGGAGAGAAATCCTTCAAACTCTTCTCATATTTTTTTCATTGAATGTGAATTTTGAAAATCTAACCGTTGAATTTCATGTTCTTATGATATCCTCTATGCTTGCAAAATTTAAAGAAGATAAACTTGCAAAATTTCAAGAAGATAAAAGATCCATAGCAATATCATCAATCAAATGTTTTAATTTCAAGTTTTTTTTTTTTATCCAAAATTATGCATTGAAAATAATTTTATTGATTGAATAATAAATAATATCCGATTTGAATGAAATTTGACATGTATGTTTAGAACATAAAGAACATGCAATACAACGATTAGATTTTCAAAATTCACATCCAATAACAAGATATATGAGGAGTTTGAAGGATTTCTCTCCAAACTAGTTTGGAGAGAAACCTTATCCCGCTTCCCACCACACCTTAATCATCGGCATTTTCATGTTTTATTTAACACTTCCATCCAAATAAACAAAAATACTTATATGGCAAAGGGTTTTATTTTGGTTTCTTAGTATGATAATAAAAAACAATCATTAGGAATGGACGCCAAAAGTTAAAACTCTCTTTAAAAAAAAAAAAAAAAAAAACTTTTATACATGAAGGATTAATAAATAAATTATTTTGCAACAGAAAAAAAAAAAAATCATTTATTTATACTTTAAGATTTTTTATTTGTCTTACAAAAGTTGCAAAAATACATTTGAAAGTTATATTTTTTAAGATATTAATTTAGTCAATTTTTCTAATTTTTTACAGTTTTAATCCATTTATTTATATTTCAATGAGTTATTAAATTATATATGACATCATGAGCTTTAGTCGAACATTGACCTCAAAACCTTGAACTTCCCTTTTTTTTTTATTCTTTAAATAATTAATTTTTAAATCCAATATTTTAATTTGGAGGGGATTCGAGCTTCGAACATGTCTCTATTGAAAAAACCAAAAATTGAAAATTCACAAACAAATTTGCAGTCTTTTAGCTAAAATACTGCTTAAATAAGAGGTTATAGGCTATATATGTACTATGCAAAGTTTGTTGGGTAAAATATTATTTTTGTCCCTAAATTATAATAAAAGTTCACTTTTAGTCCATGAACTTTCAAAAGTTCTTTAAGTAGTTCATTCTTTTTTCTTCACATCTTATAATTTTTATTGGATTTCCTGTATAAATAGTGCTTTCGGCCTTTGAAGTTTCAGAGAGAAAAGAAAAATTGAGTTAGTTTTGTATTCTTATTGTATGATTTAAGATAACTATATTTGTTGTAAATGATAATTGCAAGAAAGGTTTTTAAAAAATAGCTCGTTTGAAGAACAGTAAAATAGATATATTCAAAGTTTTGTGGTCAAATCAAGTTTAATATTATTTAGCAAAAAAAAAAAAAAAAAAAAATCAAGTTTAATATCAACTAAATACAAAAAAGAAGGAATAAATTTGCAAAATTTAGTAACCTTGATTACAAAAGTAGTCACTAAAATTTAAATAATTTTCAAACATATTCCACGAGTTAAAAAAAGAAGATAATATTGTTAATCCTTTAAGTATATGGCAAAATTGCATAAACAAACAAATAATTTCAATTTTCAGATTTTTTTTTTCAAAGATGGCTATTTATAATAAAAATATATAATTATATTAATTAGAATAAAAATTAAAACGAAACTTTATTTATTTTATTGATACCAATTATTACTTCTTTCTAATGTTTTGAATGAAAATGTTCAAAGCTGCTGATATGACTATCAATTTTCAAAAAATTATATACTTTCTTTTTTAAAAATATTTAAAGTTTTGAAAAAATAAGGATAAAACCATAAGGTGCAAAACACATCATTCAAGTTTTGCGATGTATAGATTTAACATTACACACATTTCCACACACTTTTTTACTCACACGTATTTCAAAAAACTACAAACAACATTATTCAAACTCCTCTACCAAACCGGCCCTATTTTTTTGGCATAAGATTATCAGAATATAAAATCTATGTACCTCTACAAGAAAGAGGACAAAGATAGCATGCGGTAGTAGGTTACTTGAGTGGGTTGCACTATGCATCACTATGAGGATTATATTATATTATAGTATGGTAATGGAACAGTGAATTATTTGTATATCCCTAACAAAGGTAGTATTGTATGGTTGAAAAGTTTCATTATTGTCCTACAATATGTATTTTAAATCATCTGCAAATTTTCTATTGAGTTCCCATGAGATGAAGAGATTGACAGCTTCGGTCATTTGGCTCTCACAACACAGAGAGCATTGGTTTTTATTTTTTATTTTTTATTTTAGCATATGGGGCATTAGACAAATGTGTGGCAAAAAGAGCATATGATGACGATTAGCTAGACAACGAAATAATGACAAAGAAAATTAGGCCATTTGACAGCTTGGTCATCTCGTAGCAAAGAGAGAGAGAGAGTTTTGAATTGCACAACGAAGATTAATTAGTGGGTCACTTGACAGCTTGTTAGTAATATTGATTTCATATATAGTTTTGAATCAAAACTTTTGATCAAAATTGAAATAGTCATAATTGAAGCATATAAGAACTATAGAAAGGAAATAAGGACATGTTCTTTTCAAGGAAGAGTTTTTAATCAATATTTTAAGCTGTCTTCATGTCCAGTACATGGAAATTTTATGCGCATGCTAACTACAATATCATATTACCATCATTTTTTTGAGTTAAAAAAAGAAAAAAAAAGTGACAATCATTTCTTTCATATATGGAGAAAATACATACGATTTAATTTGTCTGGCTCAAGAAACTTACAAATGTAATGACCTATGAAGTTACCTTATAAATCAGATTTGCCTGCAATATTCTCACATTGATTCCAGTTGACACAAGTGCTCCATTAATGTAATCAAAACTATTACTCGAGCACTGTTTTTATTTTCTTTTCTTTTCTAGGCTGAATAGGCACTGGCCTTCTATAAGGGGGAAAAATAGATTTTGGGACACCATACTATATGGCATGAATTTGATGAGAAATAGAACTCACAAATAATGAGAAATTTTGGAGATTAGAAGCACTTGAAGGTGGAAATCTAGTGAAGTAGTTTGAACAATTTGAAGGCAGGTCATGGGGTTTGCAAGATTTTTATAGGATGTCATAATTTTGTAGTACTAAATGTGAAGTACAAAAGATGTACTGCATCATTTACGTGACTTTCCAATAGTTAATATTCCTTTGTTCCACCAAACCATAGCATTTTAAATCTTGTATTGTCTCAGTTAATACCTTGCTAAATTAGTAAAATTTATCCTCATAAACTAGCAGTATATACGATGTATAGATTGAATAAAAATGGTACACATAAATATATATATATATATTAATGAAAGTATTTCATTAGTATCATTAGAATTGAATATCGTAAGTTCCTTTTCTAATACTAAAAATGAAAGGTGTTAGGACATATGTAATTAAATGTTAGGAACATATGTCATAATTTTATGTAATTGACTAATCCTTTGATAAAATGCACTTTACTTGTATTTAGGCAGATCTAGGATGTGTTTAATACTTCAAGAAACATTGTTTCAAGTTCAAGTGTTAAAGCCATGCAAGTCTGTCCAAGATTCAAGTGCAGAAAGTGCTATTCATTAAAACTCGACAGTTAGCTATCTATCGAGATCTGTAGAGCACTGTTTTCAGAACCGGACCGGACTGGGAGGTTGAACCATGAAAACTGAGAACCGGGATGAAAACCGGTTTTTAAGACTAAAGAACCGGATTTTTTGTTAATTCCGTGAACCCCTAAAACCGATGTTGGACCGCACGAACCGGTGAGAACCGTACGTTCCAACCCCTTAGAATTTTTTTTTTTAAACAACTTAACACAATTTTATTCTTCTTAATTAAATTATCCATCTCTTACAAGGAATAAAAAAAATTATAATTAAAATCCTTCAAAAATATTCAACTTTACTTCAAAAATTAATCATAAATTTTAATGTTTTCATGGTTATTATTTTATTTTATTAACTTTCTTATTTAATTATTAAATATATGCTTGAAAATCATTAAATTTCCCTCACATATATAGATATATTGTCAATTTTGCTAGTTTTATAAATTTAATATCTATATTTAGGCTTTAATTAATTATTAAATTAATTATGAAGTCATCACGGTTCGACCCCGGTTCGACCTCAAAAACCTTGAACCTCTCCCTTTTACGGTTCAATGAATGGTCCAGGTCTGAAAACCGTGCTGTAGAGCTGTTGAAGCCCGTGGCTCGATAGCAGCTCGACAGATAGGGTATCTGTCGAGGTTTATCAAAAATAGAATTTCAGTTCTGTTTTGACTCCAATCCGTGATTGTATGTTTGGGCTTTCTTTTCTCACAACCCTAAACATATAAAAGGATTATTTTAAGGGCCGTCAAAGGTGGCAAGTTGCACAAGTGTTGAGCAAAGTTTGTTCAAGCAAATTATGACCGAAGACAGAATTTGTCGTAGTTCATCTTTCTTGTGAAGAAGCTGTTGTATTTGTGCATTGTAGTGTTTTGTAACCAAGGAGCTTCTCAATCTTTATCGTGTGATGAACTAAAGAACTTTGCAGCTAACAACCTTCTCTAGTTGGTAATTGAAGTCATATACTGGGATCCGCGCAATTGGTTAGTCACGTACTGGGAGCCGTGCATTACAAGGAGAGATTGTCACTACAGAACAAGTCCAATTGGGTATTGGGGTAAGGGTTCAACTGTAGGTTGGTATAAGGTACTGGGATTCCTTTACTTGTAACTGCTTGTTGTGATAATAGTGAATTCTCGGGAGTGATGACCTTAAAATCACCTGGTGGGGTTTTTGCCGTGTAGGTTTTCCTCATTCGTAAACAAATCACCCGGTGGGGTTTTTGCCGTGTAGGTTTTCCCCATTCGTAAACAAATCACCGTGTCAATTTATTTTCCGCTACATACTTAGTTTAATTGGTGATTTGTTTGTGCTACCACGCATTTGCATGTTAATTTGATTAATTATTAAACTTGGCTAATTAATCAATTAATTCATCACAAAGGGTCAATACGTTTTTGGCCTATCAAAAGGGAAAGAGAGTTGAAGCAAGCTTAAAGTACATAATTTTATTATAGACCTATCACCTATCACTACACGGTCATAAAACATTCAAAACATTTTTTTGAAACTATCCTAAATTTATTCAAAACAGAAGGAGCCAAAATACAACAATCACCATTCAGGGCCCTATCCTTTCAAGCGGGAAACATTAACAACAGCAACCAGCCTACATATCACTAAAATGTCCAAAAAGATTTGACAAAAGCCACCTCCCCAACACATGAGGAGTTCTAATAGCTACTGATTTGCCTTTAGACATTATTGTTACTGGCGTAGTCACAAAGCTAATGGTTGAGCAGTGTTTATTACACATATTTATAGACACGTAAAAAGACATCTAAACTCGATCGTTTGGAAATTATGACTTTAAGTTACATGTTCAGTTGTTTTTTTGCGTTTATGTAAATGTGTGTGTAATAGCGTATGTGTAACATCTTTTTCCCCTAATGATTTATTCCCATGAATTGAGCTTCTACAGAGAGAAATATTAGGTCCTTGGGCTTAAACATGTTGTAAACCTATGGTTTTTGTAAGTTGGGACTTGCAGTTCAAGTACTCCATGTAAACATGTACTTTTTTTTTTTTATTTATTTATTTATTTATTGGCACCAGGTGTCCAGAGCAGAGAATATTGTCATTGGATTAGACTATATTCTCTATAAATAATTTATAATACATAGCATTGTGCTATGTATATCGATTTAATTTACTCTCTTTCCACATGTTTGGCACTCTTGTTGAATTTAGAGTGCCGATATTGGCAATCTAAGTGCTGATTGGCACTCTATTTTTTTTTTTTTTTTTTCGAGGAGAAATTACCATTTGATCTTTACATTTTGGGTCACTTTCAATTTGGTTTTTACTTCTTCTTAACAATTAAATTAATTTGGTCAATGTTATTTTTAACTTGCTGTCAAGTTAGTCCTTACTATCAAGTCACAACGAAAAATGCCTATATGGCACACGACGTGCACCGTTAGCACACTTGAAGCTTATGTGGCTACTAAAATAATAATAAAAATTTATATTTGACATTTAAAAAATGTTGCGCCAACATTGTAGACACCTCATTTTACACCCCTTACGACTCGAGCCCCCGTTCTCCAATGACAATATTACTAAAGGGTCTATGAATGGTCAAGGGCCTAGCTAAAGAAACTCTTTAAGTTGAAGGAAGTTTTGGTGCTTTAAAAACCTTGTAAAACCCTAGCCTTATGTACGTATGAACACAACCCACACACGCAGCTTATCGAGCCTGCATATGTAGGTGAAACTGGCAGAGTTATGTAAGGAATGTTTATGACAAAAATGTATGTAGAGCTAATCCCACATCGCTTGGGATGAGCTTTACAGCACTGCTTAACACTATAAATGGCATCTTAGACGTTTTTCCCAAAACACAAAAATCACTTTAAAAATAGTGATTCAAGAGGGAGTTTTTCTTTAAAACACTTCTAAACTAAAGTTTTATTGGCTAAGACTATTTATTGGTCTAAGCCCCTTAGTAAAACATTTACTGACCCTTTTTAAGTCTCTATTTTATAGATTGGCTGAGGGAAGCAGTCAAAATCAAGCTCTAGGAGCGTTTTATTTGAGGTAATTTTCTTTTCTTTCCTCTAGTTTTTATTTTGTTTTATTATTTTAATTTACTGCTTTGTAACTTAGGTTTATTTGCTTATTGGTTAGTAGCATTCTTGGTTAAGTTTAGATGTAATTTAGGCTGAGTGTTGTATGCTGGATTCTAGGTTAGGTTACGTACGCAAGTTCATCTTTGTGTATGCATGCGCACGCAAGCTTAACCTAGAATACCCATATTTGTCTATTTTTCAGTTTTGATGCATTTTAATTAGTTTTATTCCATGTTTTAACTTCTATGTTTGTTTAGTATCACATGCCTAGGTCTCTAATAACATGTCTTACATGCTTAGCCTGTTTTAGTTATGGTTTGAATACTTGAATGTCAACATGAACATGCATTTATGTATGGATGTGTTGTGAAGCAATGGGATAAGTACATGCATATGAATATCAACATGCATATATGGACATAATGAATATGGTATGAATATGATGAACTTGTTTGATGTGTGATATGAATGCTTTGATTGGATGATGAACATGTACTGATGAGATCCATGTTGTTGCCATATGATGAGATGAAGTGTGCTTGTTGCCATATTTTGATGTATGCTACATGATGATAAGGATGAGATGTGATATGATGTGGATGTATGTGGATATATGCGTAGATGTATGCTTGGGTGTTGTATGTCATAGAACTAGAGTGTGTGTACATGCGTGCATGTTTAGGGTAGCCTCTTAGAGGGTTCTTTCATATAATTAGTATATGGAACAAAATGAGTAGAGGCCGGCCCACGGGCTAGGAAAGATTGTATGCCTAACACCTTCCCATTCCTATGTACTTTAACTCTAGACCTAGAATCTAGATATATAAAGCCCTCCACAAGGGGCCTAACATTTAGTTCCTAGACCTAAACCAGATGGTGACTCCCACTAAACCCCCTGTCTCCTGTCCACTAGGTTGAGGTGTATTTCCTAGAATATGCAATGTCATGCACAGAAAAAAAAAAAAAAAAAAAAAAAAAAAAAAAAAAAAAAAAAAAAAAAAGGGGAACCCACGTGTTAAGAAATATGTGATTCATTGTTAGGAACATATGTCACTATTTTATGTAATTGGCTAATCCTTTGACAAAACGCACTTTACTTATAATTGGGTAGGTCTAGGATGTGTTTAATGCTTCAAGAAACCTTGTTTCAAGTTCAAATGTTAAAGCCATGCAAGTCTATCCAAGAAACAAGTGAGAAAGTGCTGTTCATTAAAGCTCGACAGCTAATATCTATCGTGGCTTAAGAGAGCTGTTTCAGCTCGAGGCTCGACAGCTGCTCGAATGATAGGGTATCTGTCGAGATTTATGAAGTTCAGTTTTTCAAGCTGATTTTCATCCAGTCCGTGAATGTATGTTGGGGCTTTCTTTTCTCACAGCCCTAAACATATATAAGGATTGTTTTAAGGGCCGTCACAGCTGATGCAACTCAATGCAAAAGTTTTTTACAAGCATATTGTGAACCGGAGACATATGCCTTAGTTAATCTTTCTCTTGAAGAAGCTGCTGTGTTTTGTACACCTTAGGGTTTTGTCACCAAGCAACTTCATGATCTTCATCGTGTGATGAACAGAAGAACTTTGCAGCCAACATCCTTCTCAAGTTAGTGATCAAGTCGCGTACTGGGATCCGCGCATCTATTGGTTAGTCACGTACTGGGAGTTGTGCATTGAAAGGAGAGATTCTCACTACAAAACAAGTCTAATTGGGTATTGGGGTAAGGTTCAACTGTAGGTTAGTATAAGGTATTGGAATTCATTTACTTGTAACCGTTTGTTTTGATAATAGTGGATTCTCGGGAGTGCTGACCTTAAAATCACCCAGTGGGGTTTTTGTCCTGTAGGTTTTCCCCATTCGTAAACAAATCTCCGTGTCAATTTATTTTCCATTGCATACTTAGTTTAATTGGTGATTTGTTTGTGCTATCACGCGCTTTGCATGCTAATTTGATTAATTAATATACTTGGCTAATTAATCAATTAATTTATCACAAGGGGTCAATACATTTTTGGCCTATCAAGTGGTATCAGAGCAGGCACACTTTGATTAGGTTTTAATCTTTGCTGTGTGATCCATTGACCCCTGTTGTCATGGCTGCAATCGGCTTGAAGAGATCTTTGTTTTCAAATACATCTTGTTTTTCTAATCTCTACTTGTTTGAGTGTATCAAAAAATGCAAGTCTAAAAGTTATTTGAATTCTATTATGATGATTATTGGAAAAGATCTTAGCTTGACAAAGAAGAAACTAGACTGTCTCAGAATGAAAATGTACAAAGGAGTTCGTCTGAGAAGAGTGAAAGTTAAAGGTTTAGCTCATAAAAGGAAAATGAGAGAAAACACTATTCCCACTAATCTGTCATCTAAGCACGAAGTGTGCTTCATGATGAAGTCCGCATTTAAGGTTATGGACACGTGTTTGTGGTACCTTGACAGCGGTTGTTCAAGACACATGATTGGAGACCGATCTCTCTTCAAGGTTTTCAAGTCTAAGAAAGGTGGTAATGTCACTTTTGGTGATGGGAGCAAGTCACATATTAAAGGAAAGAGAATCATATCTCTACCTAGACTGCTAGACATTGCAAACGTTTTATATGTAGAAGGTCTGAGAGTGAACCTGTTGTGCATAAGTCAGATATGTGATCAAGACTTCATGGTACTATTCTCAAAAGGAAAGTGCCTTGTCATGGATGAGTCTGGAAAGAAGCTCATAAGTGGTGTTCACACTCTAGACAATTGTTATGGCTTGGTTCCTGATGCTGATATTGTGTGCAATAACATTCGTTTACCAAATAAAGATCTATGGCACCAAAGGATGGGACATGCTAGTTACAAACATCTTTCAATTGTATCTAAGCATGAGTCAGTTTTGGAGATACCAAAGCTTAGTAGAGTGAGCAATGTGATGTGTGGACCATGTCAGCTTAGGAAACAGACAAAAGCTAAACATCCGGGGACTCAGACATTTGCTACATCCAGACCATTGGAGCTACTACATCTGGATCTTATGGGTCCAACCAGAACCGAGTCTCTTGGTGGAAAGAGATACATCAAGGTTGTGGTGGACGACTTCACTAGGTACACTTGGGTCATTCTCCTACGATCCAAGTCTGATGCTCCTGAGCACATTGAAGCTTTGTGCACAAGATTACAGAATGAAAAGAGCCTGAAAATTGATCGAATTCAAAGTGATCATGGTAAAGAATTCGAGAACTCATATATGGAGTCCTTTTGTACAAGATCAGGTATATCTCAAGAATTCTCTGCTCCTATTACTCCTCAGCAGAATAGTGTAGTAGAAAGGAAGAACAGAGTTATTCAAGAGATGGCTAGAGCCATGTTGCATAACAAGGATGTGGTTAGAAACTTGTGGCGAGAAGCCGTCAACATTGCTTATCATACGGTTAATAGGGTGTATCTTAGACCCGGTACCAAGAAGACTCCATATGAGTTATTGTTTTATTTCAGAATGTTTGGAAGTATTTGTTTTATTCTCAAGGATAGAGAGAATGTGGGAAAATTTGACTCCCGAAGTGATGAAGGAATATTTCTGGGATACTCCTCTACAAGCAAGGCTTATCAGGTATACAACAAAAGAACCATGAAGGTAATGGAAACAGTAAATGTTGTTATTGATGAATCTTCAGATTCTGGTTCTGAGAAAATTAGTGAGGAAATCCCCAAAAGATTCTTCCTCCCGAGCCTAGGGAAGTTCAAAAAATTGTTGAACAAGAGCTTGCATCTCCTAGTACTCCAGATACTCCAAGTGTGGTAGAAGATTCAGCAGACTTATCTATTTCACCTGATTCTGAAACCCCTGAAGAGAAAGGACCTTCTTCCAGGATCAAATTGAATCATCCTCTTGAAGTTATTGTGGGAAACATGAATGAACTTACACTAAGGAAGTGTACAGTTGATAAATGTGTTGCTAACTTTGTGTCTTATTCTTGTTATTTGTCGCAGGTTGAACCCACTAAAGTTGAGGAAGCTCTTTAGGATGAAAGTTGGGTTGAAGCTATGCACAATGAACTAATTCAGTTTCAGAGGAATGATGTCTGGACTTTGGTACTTAGACCGGAGGGTGAGCACATTATCGGCACAAAGTGGATATTCTGTAATAAAACTGATGAGGAGGGTAATGTGATTCGCAACAAAGCTCGTCTTGTAGTTCAAGGATACTCACAAATGGAAGGAGTAGACTATGATGAGACATTTGCTCCGGTAGCCCGTATGGAGTCCATCAGAATTCTCCTAGTCCTGGCATGTCACTTGAGGTTCAAGCTTTATCAAATGGACATGAAGACTGCATTCTTAAATGGGCTTCTTAAAGAAGATGTCTATGTGGCTCAACCAAAAGGATTCATTGATCCACACTTTTCGAATCATGTGCTATACCTCAAGAAGGCACTTTATGGATTAAAGCAAGCCCCTAGAGCTTGGTATGATCGGCTCACACAATACTTGGTGTCACATAGGTCACCAGAGGAAAAGCAGATCAAACTCTCTTCATAAAGAAGGAAGACGGCGAGTTGATAGTTGCTCAAGTCTATGTTGATGATATCATATTTGGGTCAACTAAGGATGAACTTGCTCATAGCTTCTCAAAACTCATGCAGGCCGAGTTTGAGATAAGCATGATTGGAGAGCTAACTCACTTCCTTGGATTACAGATTCGTCAACAAGATTTAGGTATATTCCTATCTCAATCTAAATATGCTAAAAATCTTGTGAAGAAATTTGGTTTGGAATTTGCTAGTTCTGTTAGAACCCTAATGAACCCAAATGTTAAACTCACTGTTGACTTGTTAGGTAAAGTGTAGATTCATCTCTCTATAGAAGCATGATAGGTAGTCTTCTTTACATTACTGCTAGTAGACCTGACATTAGTTATAGTGTGGGAGTGTGTGCTAGATATCAGGCTAATCCCAAAGAGTCTCATATGATTGCTTTGAAAAGAATCATAAAGTATGTCAAAACCATTGCCGACTTTGGTGTGTGGTACAGCAAGGACATAAAGAGTACATCGAGGGGTTGTTTCTGATAACATTCTAATCATTTAGAATGGTGTAGAGTTGTTGTCATCAATAAAGTTTTTGGTTGTCTAGTCTAGTTTAATATAAAGTTCTTGGGAAAGACTAGTCACATCCTAAGAATTAAACTTTGTTGAAATTCAGAAATTAGGATGTTAAGTCTATCTCAAACTGTTTAAATAGATTAGATTCTAGCCAAGTATAGCATATAATACTTCAAGAAAGGATTTTTTCCTTTTAAGTTTGAAGTTCCTTTATAAAGGACTATAGTCCTAAGACATATAAAAGGAAGAAGCATATTAAGATGGTTCCTTATATCAAATCGATAAGAAGTCTTTATGCTATGCTAAATACTAGGCTAAATATCTATTTTGCGGTGGGCATGGTAAGCAAATATCAATTGAATCAAAGATCACTTAATTTAGTGGGAGTAAAGCATATACTCAAATATCTTAGGAGAACGAGGGATTATATGCTTGTCCACAAAAGTGAGGTTTTGATAGATACTGGATGTAAAAATACTGACTTGTAGTTTGATTGTGATTCATGAAGTTGGACTTCAAAATATGTGTTCATCCTAAGTGGTGAAGATACACATTATTTAAATGGATAGACTTTTATGTCTTGTTCTCCAAGGAACATATGACATTATTTGATTAGTAAAAGTGTCTTTGTTTAAAGTAACACATGACAATATTTAATTAAACTGCTCATATCATTTTCAATTAAATATCAACACATGTCGCTTTCAAAAATAAAACAAAAAATATCAACACATGTCGAAGTGTGATTGGCTTTTAGGTATTGTTTATAATTTCTATTAAATGACACTTGGATTATTTCCATTGGTCTTTGAATAGTGACAATGAAACCCACTAAGTACCATGTGGCATCTTGTAACTGGCCGCTTTGAATGTATTATGTGGACTTGATGGTAAAATGTTGTAATTTGTGATTGGTCAAAAAAATTTCCTTTCTACAAAGTAATTCCTTATTTTTCTAGGCTAAAAATGCAAATTTTGACATTTTAGTATCCAAATTGGTATTTTGACACTAATATCGAAGTTAGACAAAATATGTTATCGAAATTTTATATTAATATAAGTAGATATATCAAGAAGACAGATTTTCGTACAATCATACAGGGTTTCCCACTATTTTTCTAGAAGTACTGTTCAAACAACCTTAATTGCATAATTATGCTTACTATAATTCTTCAAAGACCTCATTGAAATCAGGTTCTACTGTTTGAGGCCTTTGACATTAAAACAGTAAATTTTCCAACATTAGGAACAAGTAGGCAAATTAGCCGGGGGTGGCTGAATGCTTGTTGCGCTAGTGGTCCCATTCTTCACTATGATGACAGTGTTCATACCCCAGCTTGCATGCCTTTCCAAATGACAATGCATAAACCATACTCCTGAAGAATATTATAAATGTCAGAAATAAGAGAAAGTTTAGGGACACGGGTTTTGTTCTACAATAAAGCTGTCACAATTATAAAGTGGTTGATTGTGATTAATGGATAAAAAAAATGAGTAAATTTACGTGGAAGTGATTGTCTAACTACTCACAGTTGACCACTTTATCATGTTGTGGAAAAAAATTTCAAAAATGATGTGGTCATAAGCGTATTGATGTATTATCATCATATGCACATACATTTATCATTCATCGTGACTAATGAGAGAGAGAGAGAGAGCGAGTACCGGGATTATTAGCAACAAATCTAATAGTAGCCCATCCATTCTTAGGAATTCCAACGGTATTGACTTCTGGTGGATCAATCAAGTTATAAGTCTTGGGGGAAGTGGTTTTGTTGAAGTTCCCATAACCTTTCCCAAGCAAATAGAAGCTAAAACCATGCAAATGCATAGGATGATTCTCTGGAGTCTCAATACTAGTTCCTTGGAACACTATCTGCACCCTTTTACCATACTCTATGATCTTTGCCTTTGTTCCTGTGCTTGGGAGTAGTAAGTCATCGTTATCTCCCGTGAAGTTAAAAAGAGAAGGTGGCCGATTTGGGAAATTACTTTCATAAACGTTGGACAGATTCCTGTAAAATGATTTTGAAGATACAATAAAATTGGAGCAATATTTGAACATAACATTTTTCACAATTGTTTACATAATTACTTTCACCATTGACACATGTTTATATAAATAAATATATATATATTTATATTATATCAATCACATTAGACAATAATAATAATTGTGAATTTTTCTTTAAAAGAATATTATATGCCTATATTTTTTGTAAACATTGTTTCAAGTTATAAGCACAACTACCAAATTAAGGGGAAAACTTAAGTACATTATATTAAGTTCTTCAATTAAATTCAAATCTCTAGTTGCATTGATCATTAAAACACAAACAACGTAATCATTTCCAAAGACAATTCATTTTAAAAATCTAATATACAGATACTACACCTAAGATATATATTGTCTTTTAAATTTTACCCACAAATTAATACTAACAACATAAGTATGGTAGTACCAACCTGTAGTATGCTTGTAGTATATCAATTTTTGGGGTCGA
>JARYZH020001114.1:0-40663 GCA_030021035.2 Notholithocarpus densiflorus | reverse complement strand
CTCCCGCAACATCGTGATTCCTTATAGAGAAGCCAATTTGTTTTTGGAAGGAGTGGGGGTATGTTGAACCTAACCGAAATTTCTTAATTTCATTTATTTTTTATAATAATATAATTACAATGGGAGGGGGGTTTGAACAATAAGCATTTCTATTGAAAACACCAAAATGTATTAGTTAAGTTACAAAAATTTTAGCTAAATTTCAATATATAAACAGTAAACATATCCAGACTTTAGCTGAAAAAAAGAAAAAGAAAAAAAAGACAACGCCTGAGGTTCACAATTCTTATCCAGTGGCGTGAGCACCGGCTCAAATCAACGCCGCGGTGGCTCCAGCGGCGAGGAGGAGCTCCGTTGGTCAGAGGAGCAGAGGAGAGGAGGTGTTGGCACCGGACTCTGTTCTCTCCAGGTGAGGGCTTCTTCTGAACGGAACGTGTTTGGTTTTTTTGGTTTTGTAACTTTTGTTTGAGCTACAATCCTGTGTGATAGAGTACTGAGGGCTTCAATGTGTATCTGACGTGGTAGCTCCTAATTGGTGGCGTAAATAGCCCCTTCTCTGCCAGCTCCGGATAGAACGTTTTCTCATATATAAATATAAATATATATATTAATATTTTTCACTGTGATATTTATATGACAATAGAAGGGCAAATGTTGAATAGCTTGTCCTCGGGACAATCGTGCATATTAAGGTCTGGACCATGCGTTAAGATGGACCTCGCATGGACTTTGTATTTCTTATGTTAACCTCCAGCCAGAATCCCAGATGACACCGCCTGTATATTTCCTTTGTTGCTAGCAAATAAATACTGATTGAAATGCTCCCTATTTCTTCAACCTTTGTGGATAGATAGATATATATCAACCACAAATCAGGTCAATGAAACTATCTGTATAAAAGAAATCTGCAGGAACCTATTTTGTTTATGTGATTTTGAAATAATATGTATAATGATGACACCAAATAGCTACCATGACAGGATCAAAAGAGAATCACCATTGGTAGCTACTAGCTAGAGAGTTATATCTATGTGAAAACGATTTGAATTTATGGTATCATATGAAGCTCTTCATGTCCAATGTAGCCTAATCATTAAAAGCAAAACATATTTATAAAACGGAAACAAAGTTCCAAGGCAATATCTGTTTACATTCATAAAAAAAGAAAAAGAGAGGCAACATCTGTTTACATAAGGAGTATTGAACCACTAAGATCAACTTTTTTTTGACAAAAAAAAAAGCCCGCTATGATTCGCGAAATTATAGCACCATCCATAATAAAGTTTTCCATGGACAGCTACCTCTCATCAGACCTAAGAGGAGCATTTGCCAGATCCTGTATCTCCATCTTACTCTTGATCACACATGACTTTCTAGTGTTATAATCTACTTTGTCCAAGTCCTCTGCGATACCCATGTACCCATACAGAATGTGTTCCTCCACCTTTTCTCCTTGGTTTCCTGCATCCCAGCTTTTGCTGCTTTTACCATTGTTGGATGTTATTCTCTCAAAATCTACTCGACCGCGCTTATTTTCGTCAAAATACTTATGAAGCTTCTCTGCATCTCCTAGGCCAGTGAAAGTGCCCAAGAACTTTATGACCATAACACTTTTATCTGAGGGCCTCCCCAAGCACACTTTGATTCTTCCCCTAATAAAACCTTTCTCTGCCATAACAAGGCAAACCATTATAATGCAGTATATGGCATTGTATTTAATTGTTTAATTTTTTGCCCAATTTTCACTATTCACAGGCAAGCTGAATATTGTGACTGATTCAAATACTGCATATCATGAACATAAGCCATTAAAACAGAATAAATTTTGTCCTTATTATGTTGTGGTGATCAAGATTAGAAGAAACTCCTAACAAGTATAGCTTTATGCCTACTCAAATTTAATTTTCAACAAATTGTGTTATACAGAACAGGTCATACAAAGTCACTTACCTCTTAGAAAAGCTTCGACCTCTTCAACTTTAACAACCTTCCATTTTCGCGGATTACTGTCTGACATAGAAATGTTGTGGACGACAATGAGAGGAGGCCAGAGTATCAAATCCTCTTTCTGAGCCAAGGCTTCTGCATTCGGCAAGACCTCAGGAGACCATGTTATTGTGTCTTGTGGGACAACAGTATTCCATCCTAACAAAACACATATTGCTTTGTGAAGACCCAAGTGCTGTGATCTCAGCCCAACCTTGTGAGACATGAAGGCATGTGTTACCAGGCGTTGAGTATCCAAGAACTCCTTTGAATAGCTGAAACAATGTGCATTGTTAATTATAACAGTTTCAAGAGAAACATGATTGAACAAATTAACTTCTGTCAATTAGGGGTATCCAATCTAATAATAGTAAAATACTACTTCAGTGGATCATTCAAACTACCTATTCTACATAGATTTCCAAAAATTATTATGAGCTTAAGAATATAATAGAAAATACACAATGCTACATATTAGACAATGAGGATAGGGCATATATCAAATGAAAACTGAATTCAATTACCATCTAATGAAACTTGAAGCTTACACATTCATAACCACTAAAATTTAAACTTAACAATGATATAGATTCAGGCAGCTAGAAATCTTTCCCAACCCCAACCAGCCCTTTATTAGCTTTCACTTACAGAAACTGATAGACCAGGGCTGAGGCAGGAGGGTGGCACAAAAAGGTTACTAAACCAATTCTTTAACACACTTGTAGATGACAATTAACAAATAATTCCACTACCAAGGGAGCTTGCACCTTAGCAAATCAATGATGTTAAGCGGAGATTCCCTTTAAAAGAAATGACAATCTACACTATATCATAGTCAATCATGAAATGCGTCTCTCAGACTCTCATGAAGTCAAGGTCTCATGGCTTATAATGGGACAAACAAACTTCAGGCAGTTGGCAACTTCAGTTTGGACCATTTGTACCTGCTTACTTTAAGCTTATCCTCTCCAGTCTGCCAACAAGAAATTTGATCATTTTCCCTTTTTCCCGTGGCATAATAATTGCTAATGTGAACATAATCTGACATCATATTCTTTTCATGTGTGCTTCAGATGAAAGATCACCAGTTAATATATAAAATCAATTAATTAAAATTCCATGAGATTGTGTAGGCACCACATACAGAAAGAGCTTAGGTATGCCTTTGTCAATATATTTACTGATCCACAGACATGTAACATATTTAATTAAAATCCCTGCTTGCTAAGACATGTCATTGGATCTTGATGTTCAAAGTAATTTCTTGATAGTCTCCAAAGACTCATAAATTCCACCGCTGTTAGAGAGCAGGCCATGATAATTCGAGGAGGTAGTCAGGCTTATATCCTAAAAGTTTATAATAAAATAATTATTTGTGCAACCAGAAATATTGCACATGAAGCTACATCCATATATAGAGAGGCATTTGGCCATTCTTTTTCTACTGATGCATTCATTTTCTCCAGTAATCATCTTAGAGGGAATTTGTAAAAGACTATGACTATTACATCCAAAACATCTGGTAAGTGATGCCAACCCCACTTAAACATACCCTCTCCCCCCACCCCCACAAACCCAAAAAAAGAAAAAAAGGGAGAGAAAAATGCCCATTCTTTTTAGTTTAAAATAATATCTGGGACATTGATCATGTAAACCTTAGTTTAACATCAAGGATGTAAACAAGGTCCATATTCCTAATTAATAAATTATAGAGAAAAAGAGATAGGGAAAAAGAGTCATAGAAGCGTTTATTGAATTGGAATTTCAACTCAATATGTATACAATACATACATATGCCTATAGTGAAACCTAAACCAATATCCCACTCACTTGCAACCTAGTTGTCTTTACAACTATACCAAAATGGCTTTAGCATTACATACTAGTAGTAGTTACATATATACACATACAATGAGAGCGTGCATGCAACCCACCCTCTAGATTTTCTTCACCAAAATGCTGAAATGGCTTTGACAATAAATACCAAATACTGCTACACTACACATATTCAATGAGACTTAAAGACTACAAATATGCCCACATATAATCAGACATAAACACCACAACCAATCCATCCACCCAATGTGCTATAAAGGTTAACTCTGATCAGCAACCTATTTCCAAATATTAGACCTATTCCATAGTCCTTTACTCAATGAAACATCAAGGACAAAAAATGGACAGCAGAAATCATCTAATGATTTTCACCATAATTGAACAACAAAAGGCACTTGAGCTAGAATTGTGAAGTCACTTCTAAGTAATGTTCACCAAAGGTTCATGCCCCAGTACGTGGAATTGATGCCACTAAGTCATCCATCTCCTAACACTATGCAAAAACCTAAATAATAAAACAATTTTTATTTCTATAATTGCAAGTAGCCAAGTTAAAATCCCAAGCAAATCCCAAACTAGAAAAGTCTTGAAGGTTAGTGCATACTCACTTGACTGCATTGGCAAGAGTACTGGCAAACTCCTGAATCAAATTATGAAAACAGGTGTTCCAGTTATAGAAAGATAATAACGGAAAAAAAAACAGACCTTTTGCCACATACGATGCAGAAAAAACTACCAGCTTTTCCTTGCTCCTTGTATCTTCTTCGAACAGCTGGGTTTACATTCAACTTTTTACAGTACTTTAGGAAGGCTTCTTGTACCAGTTGCTTAAACTCCTCGGAGTCCTCAGATGGCTCAGATTCTAAGGGATTTACCCAATCTTCTGAAGGGTCACCATCATCTTCTTGCTCATCCTCATGATAATCATCATTTCTTTTCCAAACATTAGATTGCAGTTTCTGAAGACCACTTCTTCTATCAAAATGGTGCAAGTTATGTGAGCTCAGAAAACCAGTTCTTGGATGAGCCCTAGTATATCGACCACCGCGTTTATACAATCCTACTGAATGCCTTTGTGTCTGTGACAAAGAATCTTGAGATGATACCCAATTATCAGATGCAAAATCTTGACGATATTCTAGCCTATCATATATCCTCTTAGGCTTTCTGTATTCATTACGGTCCAATCCCACACTATTGGATGAATACAAAGCACTCATATCTTCATCAATCCATTCTTCACCACTATCATATCGATCCTGAAGCCCTCTGGATGCATTCCATTTATTTGACATGATTTTCCTAGAATCATGCCCACTTAATTCTTCCTTGAAACTGAATTTTCTTTTAAGCATCCTATCTGATGGTTCGCTTAAGCCATGTTCGTCCATTCTCTGCATCCTTACAGAATGTCTATGACCATCTAAATCATATTTAGAAACTGGAGGGCTTTGCAGCCTCTCCTTCAGAAACTTTGGACCTGCATTTTTTCCAAAACCAAAATCTGCTCTCATATGCAATATTTGACGATCCTGTGATGCACCCAAATGTGAAGTTTCATATTCTGGTGACAGTCTCCTTTCAAACTCAACTTGACTACGTCTAGATCCCAAATATTCCCCACCTTGTTTTGATGCATTTGACATTCTGTTTGTATCAAGGTATTCTGAAACTGTCTGCTTGTGTAAAGTAGAATGGTCCAATAAAGTACCCTTTCGGGGATTTCGATAAGAATCCTCAGTGATATTATCAACTCTGTTTACAGCATGGTGCATTATATTAGGTCTTGGCAAATCTCTATGATCATAATCGCTTCGTGCATGATCATAGTCTAGCGGAACTTGTGGAGGCATCATTCTATACAAGTCATCAGATGGATATCCACGGTCATCATTTGCTATTCCATATAGTTTTGGGTATGGATAATCTTCACACTCAGCCCTGGTGGGACTACATGCACCTCTCTGGTAATATGTCAGATTCCTTTGTCCAGCTTCAGGTTCTCCAGAAGAATCTATCAGTGGTCTTTCCTCATATGCATTAAAACCTAATGGATCTGCAAGTTTTCCACTGCTCCTTGAAAATTCACCTGAAGGAGGAGGCAGGTGCATGTCATCCCGATAAGAACCCAAAAACTCGCTCCTCAGCATCCGTGAAGAGGAGCTTGACAAATCAGCTAGGGGAGATGTGCCTGCAAAACCTTTGGAATGAGATGCTGACACAATGGGATATGGCATATCCCTCGATTGAAACATTGGTTTCTCTCCATCTTTATAGGAGTCCATGATTGGTAATTTATCCATAGCTATAGTGTCCTGATATTGAGGTCTTTCATGCTCAAACCGGCGTATATCAATACTTCGAGATGAAGATGATAGGTGCCCATCAGTTTCTCGATAATCTGAGGTGGGACCAAGATCCTGAGTCAACCGATATGATCCATGTGCTATGCCATCTTCCAATGCCATTGATTTCTGAGCCAACATCCCGAGTCCACCACCAGCTGCCAATCTGCTTTCACTAAAGTCTCTCTCTTTACCAATTCTAGAACTGTTATGCTCATATAATAAAACATGTTTAGACTTCAAGTTATCATCATCAACCTTAAAATCAGCATGATCACGCAACTCATATCCCCGCCTCAACTCCATAGTAGGCGCATAATTCCTATGCATAACAAGAGAATCATCATCAAACGGAGCCCTTTTCCTCACTTGCTCAAAAGGGGGCGACCTTGATCGTATCTGATCACCCCTACCCCCATTACTGCCACTCAAATGCCACTGATGATACTCCCTCCTTTCAATCGAACGACTCCTTCGACTCCCACCTGCTACCCGTCTAGAACCATCTAACCTATGAGGACTCATACTCCGCCGGGCACGTGGAGACCGGTCCAGCGCATCATGGCGTGCACCATTATAAGGGTAGTCAGAACCCATTTCCAATCTGTGTTGACTACGTAGCTTTGAAGCCGGAGATAGTGTTATATAATCTTCACGCCTTCGTGATTGCATACTTAGCTATTACTAATCAAAATTACACTGCTAAGTAATATAAAAGCTTTGATTTTTTTTTTCTTTCTTTCTCTATCAATTTGAGATTTATACTATATTCAAAGCTTAAGATCAAATTCTATATGGAAAAAACACAAAAAAACCCAAATCCAGAAACACAGAGTGAAAAGTGTTTCAAGCACAGTAGGATTGTACCTGTAACCCTAACCCTAGAAAACTCTCACAAAAGACTGCAAACAGAGACGAAACAAATAAAACCCTTTTCTGGGTTTTGATTATCCATGTCAGAAAGAGTGAAAAATCATAGAAATTTCAAACCTTGCAGTGAGAATCCATGGTGTTGATATTTTGTGTGCACCACTGAATTTGATGCTTCTGTTTCTTTCTCCAAATTCATATATATCAGAGAATTCAGAAAGTACTTTTGTTGTCTTTTACTATTTTCTGAGAGAGAGAGAGTGTTTTTGTTTTAGGAAATTTGGTAAATCTTTTGGGATTGGAAGTATATATGAAGAGTTTTTAGGCAGAGAAGGTTAGAGAAACGTGGAGAGAGAAGTTTCTCTTTTCAGTGGTTACTTGTTTACTTCTTTCTTTCATCTGCTTTCTTACTTTGTGTTGTGCGCACTAACGAACGACCATCTGCCAGGCCCCCTTTTTTAGCCATTTACATGGGAAATTTTTGGGCTAGTGGGCTTGTGTGGACGTATCTAGTGGGACTGATTCCATGCTGCAATACGACTCTCAAATAGTTTTTGTTTTTTCCTTTGCTTTGCATCTCAACCGTTGGTTACTTCTTTGAGAAGCTTACTCATCTTAAATGGCAAATTACACCCCTAAAGTTTGAAGTGATTGAATTTTACTCTCTAATGTTTGAGGGTGTTTGGATTTTACACCCTGACATTTCAGAATTTGGATTTTACCCTCTAAAGTTTGGGGGTATTCGGATTTTATACCTTAAAGTTTCATAATTTTTGAGTGTAAAATCCAAATACTTACAAACTTTAAGAGGTAAAATTCAAATTTTGAAACATTAGGTGTAAAATCCAAACACCCCAAACTTCAAGGGGTAAAATGCAAATTTTGAAACTTCAAGATGTAAAATCCAATCACCCCCAAACTTTAGGAGTGCAATTTTCCGTTTACCCATTTTTAAAAAAAGTTATTCTAGGATCACAACCTTTACCACATCATTTTTCACCACTATTTTATGTGGCAGATTATGATTGATTGCGTGTCATTTTTAATGAACTTACAATTTTTTTTTCCTATCAATCACGGTATGTTTATAATATTTTCACAACAAATTTGGATGACAGGTTGTTATAGGTTGTTACTAGTGAACAAAAAAGTAATTTCAGTGATGAATTCGAATTAGAACTAGTAACAACTTATCACTTAAAATTTGTTGTGAAAACACTGTGAAATCGGTGTGGAAAATAGTGTGATTATTTTTTAACTAAAACACACTGATCGGTTATCTTCATTTTGACCATTTTCCTGTTATTTACGTTTCATTATTTTTTTTATGTTAGCGCTTTATATTTGATTTTGTGTTCATATTTCTATTAGTAATCTAACTATTAGGTGTCATTTTTTTATAAAAAAATATTAGGTCTAAATTTTCTGAAATACATGAATTTTATTATTGTTATAGGCATAAAAGTATATCATGAACAGTCAAATTACTAAAGGAAATTGACCCAATATAAAAACGAAATCAAACTTCAAGTGTTTAAATAAAAAATTTTAAAACGTAAAGGGCTATAATGAAAATAACACCCCAAATCTTAAGGGTTAGTGTACTTTAGTTTTTTTTTTTTTTTAGAGTTGAATCTTTCTTCTTTAGTTAAATTGGTGATGATGTGGTAAAATTCAATAGGCTCATTCAAAAAGAAATAGATTAGATTTTAAATACTTCATGGTATTGTTATTGAAAAACTTTATTGGATTTTAATCACCAAGCATTTGGTTCAAGTGATACCTTAATAGTGATTAGTCTTTATTCATACATGGTAAAAAAAAAAAAAAAAAAAAAAAACCCTAATAAATTGATAATGTTCAACGTGAAAGACTATTATTTTCTAAGATTCTCAATTGAAAGTGATTTCATCCTTGCTTTCTTGGCAAAGAGTAAGGGTTAAGTGAAGAATATTCTATACCGTGTAAAGTTTGAAAATATGAAGAAACCATGAAGTATCTAGGGAATTATTCATATATTATTCTAGAATAAAAAATACGATATCTCCACAAAAAGAAGGTTGAAAAATACACCAAGAGTTTTATAACTTTTTTATTTTTATTTTTAAGAATAAAGAGTTTTATAACTTAATTAATACTTTTTTATGTTTCTAATGAAATTTTATATATATATATATATAAATATATAGTGCACAATAGATTAAGATATTTTAAAGTAAAAGACTTGAAGTAAAATGCTGAAAATAAGAAAGCTTCAAAATAAATATAGTATAGTAAAAGCAGTTGGTATTTTAACAAAATAAGGTTTCAATAATAGATTAAAACACTAACAGGAGATAGTAGATACAAGGCTTTGAATAGGAATGGAAAAAGGTTACAAGCTTAGGAAGTAGTATGAAAACTAATTGGAATTTGAAACTAGGAAAATTGAGTGATGTCTTAACTTGAAAGGGACATCCCCCTTTATTGGCAAAATAAAACACTATTTAAACAATGATTGGTGAACATTAAAATTGACTTTTCTACTATTCATTATAGGTCAGCAAAATTGTCAAGATGTGCTGTCTGGAGGGAATCATCCCCATGGGAAACAGCCAGAGCAAGAGCCATACTCTTATTAGGGAATCAAAGCAGATTAGCAACTTTATATATATATATATATATATATATATATATATATATATACACACACACACACACACAATATAATAGATATATCATGAATAATAAACAATGAAAAATGTACTTCAAGATATGGAAAAATTCACATAATTCCCTCTCTTTAGTCTTTTCAATTGTGTTATGGTGTGGGTTCCAGTTAGCTCAACTGGTAAAGTCTTGAATGGTTAAATAAGAGATCTGAGGTTTAATCACCGCTTAAACCAAAAACTGATTAATGTCTTAATTTAATGATAAAGAGCTATCACCAGAAGAGGACGCCGTAAGTTAAAACTCCCTTAAAAAAAAAAAAAAATTGTGTAATGATAGGACAGTTGAAGTCAATACATGAGAGTGAAAAACTCCCAGTGCCCGCAATAAGAATCTATAATAAATAAATAAAACAATAAAACATTGCCAAAACTCACCGTTTTTATACTTTATAGTGAGAAAAATATGGCATAATTAAAGGCATTTCAATTTTCAAATAGATCAAAGACAGAGAGATCGGTGAGAGGGAAAAGACAAAGAATGACGGCAGGCTTTTGCCTACTCGGTATGGTTCTCTAAGTTAGATTTTTCTCTCTTTCATCTTATTCATCAATTTATCATTTTGTAAAATTGTTTTCAAAGTTGATTATTATTTTTTTTGTTCTAAAATCTATTTTTTCCATATATATGTGTGTGGGGGCTGGGATTAAGAGCCAATAGGATATGAACAACATTATTTTACTTATATAAGAGAATTGAGTAGCTTGAGTTTAGAGTTGAGAGAAATTGCAGCAAAAATTATTACTCAGTTTGAAATGTATTAAGTAATAATTATTATGTTTTTTTAATTTATATTTTGTTAATGATTAGACATTCGTTTTATAATTATGTATTCGTTAATTTATTTTCAAGTATTTGTATAAATCCTATTAATATATATATATATAAATATATAAATCTTTATATAATTCTCATTATTAAATGGTGGAATTTTTTTTTCTCCATACTCTACCCCCAAAGTAAAAATTTTGGTTCCGTCTCTAATTTTTATTATTATTATTGAATCAAATTAATTTATGATTTTGATAATTATAATAAAAAAAATATTAGGTATCTATCTTTTGGGATTATTGTTGGCAGATACTTTATCACAGCATGACATATTTGGCACCAGAGAAGCTTGCTTAGACAACTAGATAAGGTAATAAGAAGAAAAAGGATCCAAAGCTGACAGCTAAAACAGCATCAGATCACCTTACTCTACAGGGTAGTTTACACAAAAGTATACAAGTAAAGAAGATGTATATATATGAAAAACAGGGCTAGACATGGCCGCCTAGAGGTTTCAACAAAGTGAATACTGATAATGGAGCTCTGTTTGAAGAAAAGAATATAGGCCAGAGTAGGAGTAGTGGTCACTGGTCAGGGATGAGAATGATAAGGTTGCCGCGGCATTGAGAGGCATTCAATTTGGAAGGGACATATCTAATCAATGAAGCAAAGGGAGCTTCTACCAAAAAAGAAGCAAAGGAAGCACTCAGAACTCAGAAGCCAGAACTTTCAAAAATGGTATATTTCCTATGTGGGTAGAAACGGGCATCCTTATCAAGAATGCTAAAATTTTTAGCATTTAACACTTTAAAAATCTACTTTATTTATTATACCATCTCACTTTAAAATACATCAAACATCAAAACTTCTATATTTTTTATCATTTCATTTAAATAATATAAACTACTCATTAAAATAATAATAAAACAACTTAACACAAACAACCAGCCAATCACCTCACCAACATGAGAATAAAAAACTATATTTTTTTTACAATTCAGGGCTACAGTGAGCTTGTATTAATACAAGCTCACTGTGCAAATATGCCAAAAATTTTACAATTTGAAAGTTTTGATGGAGTTGCTTTTTTGGTGTTTTGATGCTAAAATATACCCCTTTTAGCCTCCTTAATGAGGATGCTCCATAGTGTAGCACATTGTATGTTCAACATGTATAAAATATCAATGCATGGATGGAAGAAGTGCCAGACTTTCTTGAAAGGCATAGATTAAATGATGTAACACACATTAATTTATATATATAAAGCTCTGCTATGCCTTACATATATTATAAAATAATAAAAAAATGAGACCTTTATTTAAAAGAGAGAGAGAGAGAGAGAGACCAACCTTGGCAATCCTGTTTATAATAGTGTAGAATATAGATTATTCTCATTTTTGGGTTGTGCTTGCTTTTAATAATTAAACAATAATCGTCAATTTGGTTGAATAGGCTTGCAAATTAGACCCATATCTATTAACCCGCCCAAGAAAAGGATATATGGGTAATAAGAATACCAATCTGTTTTAGTTGAGCTCCTATCTAATTTTTACCAAATTCAACCGGATCATACCTACACTAGAACCAATCCATTGCAAAGTTTATATTATAAAATTTTATTTCTATTTTTTAAAGACTCATTTTCAATGAATGTTTATGTACTAAAATAATTTTTAAATTTCTATATTATTGATATTCCTTGTCAACTTGACATGGAATTTTCAAATAGAAACATTTTCAGTATTGGATCTATTAATTATATTAAGTATTTTTTAGTACTTTCATCATAAATTTTCTTCATAATCATTTGTTATTTATTTATTTTACATAGTATGTTATACTCTGCTCTATACATTTAGTTATTTTTATAGGTTTTTTTTTTTTTTTTTTTTTTTGGATGAGGAAAATAGTTACTCTATTATACTCGTTTTTTTTAAGGGGCGTTTGGTTCGCTGTGATGTTATATTACGCCATAATATTACGTTATTGTAATCTTACCTTAATGTAATCTCACATTGTTTAAGAAGGTAATGAGATTAAGATGATGTGATATATTTTGTAATTTTAAATTGTAGTAATGTTAGAAAAAATAAAATAAATCAAAAACTTTAATGTCACATCATTGTAATGTGCATCACATTAAGGACACATCACAATAAACCAAACACCCTTTTAGCGTATGTGAAATTAAGGACTAGTGGACTTTTAAAATTTATCACCAAAAAATAATCCAAGTTTTAGTTTTGAGTGTTTCCTTAGTTCTTTTATTTGTATTGAATGAAAAGATGAAAAAAAATATATATTAAAAATTACGTTTAGGTTTCTTTTTATTCTATTATTTGTTTGCATGTGAAAAAATACGGATCATGACTTAACCAACCAATTGATGATTGGGTTTGAGTAATAAGAATAACAACTCGTTTAGTTTCACCTGACTTAACCAACCAATTGATGATTGGGTATGAGTAATAAGTATAACAACTCGTTTAGTTTCATCTATTTTCTACTTGTACCCATTTTGATTAGTATCCAACCGGGTCACACCTGAATCTATGATCCGACTCGTTAACCAAGTTTAAGTTGAAGGAAGTATGGTGGTGCGGTGGAGTTTTAGGCTTTTAGGTTCTCACATCAATGCCATCAATGCTTGTATGATAGAAAAATACTACATTTTAGTCAATTAAGTCCAAAATTCACCTACATTAAACTATGCAAAATTATGTAAAAATACATAGTTGCTAAGTAACCTTGTAAATTTACATTGACACTATTCATTTTGCATTTTGTTTTTTTTTTTTAGGTATCCCAATAATGAAAGAAGCGAGCAGATGGTGGTTGTTGTGTGTAAGAAAGAAAAACAATTAAATTTTTTTTTTTTTGATATTTTAATTAAACATAGTATAAAATAGATAATTTAATGTGAAGTGTTTTGTAAAGAGAATATGTATAATAGAAAAAGTAGATTCTTATATTAAAATAGATTGAAATTTTTACACGCGTGAATGCGAATGCTTTAGTTCGTGATGTCTATGTAATAAAAAATATGGTTTGGACCGGTAGTTGTGAAATAAATGCACTAATGCTTGGCCCCATAAGGAAGCCGTGAACACAAAACAATACTGCCATGTCATGTGATTTCATATGACAAACTTCCTCTTGCTTCAAGCAATCTTGCTTGCCAGCGTCCCCATGTAGCTTACTTGTGAAATCAGTCTCTCAATTCAAATTTGATAGTTTAACTACCTAGGGTAAAGAAAAAGAAAAAAGAAGAGGATGCATTAACTACAATTAATGGTAAAGAGTACGCAGTATTAGCAGAAGAATCCTTAAGATTTTTAAGCTGTAACATGAGACTTCAAGAGTAGTAGCTCCAACTCTAAAGTGCCTAAATGTAACATGTAGCTTTGTGTAAAGTTAGCACCAAGATTTTTGTTTTACATGTCTTGCTTTCATTGTTGTTAACCGAAAACAAGTCAAAAGTCTTAAAGCTTTCTTGGGAGACAACTACTTCTTTTGCTTTCTTTGGAATGTTTTCATAAGAAAGCAAGTCTCAAGCAAGAGAGACTTTGAGGGGGTTACATAAAGAATAGGTAGAGGTGGGTTTTGTGGGAGCAAAGAAGCCTGGTGACTAATGCAAAAAATGAAGAACATTGGGAGCAGTGGAAGACTGTCAACTGAGGAGAGTGAAGATGAGGATATCTCAAGGTTGGCCATATCTACATTCCAAGCTAAAGAGGAAGAGATTGAGAGGAGGAAGATGGCAGTGAAGGAGAAAGTTGAACTTCAGTTGGGACGTGCCGAAGAAGAAACTAGGCGCTTGGCACAGATTTGGGATGTAAGTTTTTTTTTTTTTTTTTAAAGGAACACTAAACTCTTTAAATTTTCTAACTATTACAGAGTTTTGAAGCTATGAAAAGGGAAAAAGAAACGTTATTTCATTGAACTTAAATTTTAAGTCTTAACTCTTGATCAAAATTGTTATTCATTTGCCTTTTATCACACAATCTATTAGGAGCTGGAAGTACTTACAGATCCTATGAGAAAAGAAGTGGCAGTTGTACGTAAGAAGATTGACATGGCTAACAGGGATCTAAAGCCGCTGGGGCAGAGCTGCCAGAAAAAAGTATTTGCTGCTATAACCATTAGTCTTCCTTTAAATCTCATCTTTATCGATTTGAATTGTTTCATGTTGCCTTTCTCTGAATATATCCTAGCTTGCACATCGCATGTATCTTTCTTTTTTTCTCTGGTGTTTTTGGAAAGTTTATATTATATAGTTTAATTATCACTATGAGTTTTGCATGTTGATTGGTTGGCTATAGGAGAAAGAATATAAAGAAGCCCTGGAAGCTTTCCAAGAAAAGAACAAAGAAAAAACTCAGCTAATAGCCACATTAATGGAGGTCAGTTACAAAGTTGACATTTTACAATGAAAATTACAACATTCTAAATGATGCTCCTCCTTTTATCCAAAAAAAAAAAAAAAAAGATGCTCCTCTTGGATTTCTTCTTTACATTTTCAGAAGTTTCTCCCCTACCCCATTTTTGTTTTTCTTTTTAATTGTCTTGTTTGTGATCTTATTTCCAGTTGCTAACAGAGAGTGAGAAACTAAGGATGAAGAAACTTGAGGAGCTGAGCAAGAATGTAGAATCCAGAGAGTGAGAGACTGTGGATGAAGAAACTTGAGGAGCTAAGCAAGAATGTAGAATCCATAAACTAAGATTTACAATACTAATGGGTGGTTTTGCTTGTGAGTCTGTACTAGATTAATTTCCAGAATAGTAGGTGTTGATCTACCTTAAAAATTTCTTGTACTACGAGAATTACATCATGCCATGCCTGAATAGGGTCTGATAAGCACTGAAACAGTCATGCAATAAAATAATGTCATTATGCAGATACACATTATTGTTACCTTGAAATGTTGCCCTATGCATGTTATGGTATTTTCAAACCAAGATTTCTTATTCATCCAGGAGACAAGCAAACTTGCAAGTCAATGCATGTTATACTATACAAGGTTCTACACTTCATCTATAGCCCAAATGGTTTTTATTCGTACTTAGCATATCCTGTTACAAACTAATTTTTATGCAACAAGATTGAATGTATTCATCAATTTTACACTCTTTTTGAGTACCAAGGACTAAAACATGTTATTAAAGAAACTTAAGCGGATGGCTGATGGGCTACTGAGTGTTAATCCAAACTCAGACAGAATATATAATACCTCTAATAACCTTTCCGTGTTGACAAATATAATAAGTTTCACAACCATACACCTTTCTGCAGCAAAATCTATGAGAAGTTAGGCTGACACAAAGAGTTCTACAATTCTCAAAATTGCCAATCTAAAAATACCAAAGCATCCTACTAATAAATCTGCACCTGAATAACTCTGATATGTCATGATATTGTAGCACTACTGACTACACCATTGTGTGAGTAAGGACAATTTTCATTAAAAAAAAAAAAAAAGATTGAGGACAATTCAAGACAGTAGCAAATTACAAAGCATGTTGTATGGCACACTGAGACAGGCAAGATTTATAGGACTTTATAATGAATAGGTATTACAAATTTGTATTAAAAAAAAAAAAAAAAAAAATTCTGTTTGTGCAAGGACTAATGGTTTGAGGTAGTTCCAAGAAGAAGACTCTCCCAACATATTTCATGAGATAAGGAAATCTAGGACACCATTAGGCAATCTTAATTTATTTTCTTATAAAGGAAGACTCCCCATATAGTAATTAATCAGAAAGAATCTGTTTGTACTCCGTGAGCAGCAATGGGAGATCATCCATACGCAACTGGAAATCATCAAAGAAGTTGTGATCAATGAAAGAAGAGGAAAATATGGAAGTCAAGAATTTGAATCACACATTGCACTAAAGCATGAGTAAATAAGGCAAACCATGAAGGATAATTTAGATGAAAGTTATATTCAATCAGTACATTAATTAGTCCAGCATGTAAACCATGTATAAATATTAAAATAAAATTTTTTCGTTAGTGAAACATTAATTCAGAGAGCAAGATCACTATATATAATGCGGATTCGCACTCGCAAAATGATTTGTGTATTAAGGATCATTTAGGTACTAAAATGCATGGTGGACAAATATTAAAAATTTTATATGTAAGAATAGAGCATGACTTAATGCCATCTAGATATCAAAATCACCCAAGCCCTATAAAAAATTTGTACAGCTGTCCATAACATCCAAATTGTTTTCTTGCTAGAGAATAGATGGGAGCACGTATATTCAATAAAGGGTGTCCTATTTTTCTCAGCAAAAAGTAGCTTAGGCCTTATAGATTGCATAACAAAATCCCCATGATGTTGGTATGCATCATAATGAGGGTCAGTTGAGGGAAATGAGTTCATTAATTAAATAACTTGGGCATGAAATACCCAGACATGAGTACATCAGATCAAAGGTGTTCCTGGATCCCCATTCCAATCGGTCACTGAGTCCTATTGAGGGTGGAGATAAGATGAGGTGGTGTTTGGGGTCGAAGGGGGATATTGATATAAAATCCTTTTATGGTGTATTGAGGGGATCTAGCTCTATTACTATTCCTTGGAAGGGTGTGAAGGCTCCATGTCGTGTCTTTTTTTGTTTGGACAGCTGCATGAGGGAAGGTTCTCATAACAGACCATTTGAGGGAAAGAGGCTTCACTATTATGGATTGGTGTTGCCTTTGTAGATGTAATGGGGAGAGCGTGGATCATCTGCTCCTACATTGTGGTGAAGTATCTCAGTTATGGAGCTTTGCACTTAGATCTTTTGGTGTTTATTGGATTCTACCTATGAGGGTTATCGACTTACTGGCCAGTTGGAGGAATTGATTGGGGAAGCATTTTTCAAATGTTTGGAATTTGGACATTGTGTGATGTGGATTATTTGGAGGGAGAGAAATAATCGCATATTTGAAGATTCGGTGTTTTCTAGGGATAAGCTCTTAGCTTTGCTTGCAACCACTTTGTTTGATTGGTCTCGTGAATGGGGATTTACTTCTTCAAAATCCATTATGCTGTTTTTAGATTCACTTTCTTCTTGTACATAAGTTGTTTTGTTTTCCTTTGTTGCTTGTACATATTTCCTTCATTTACTTCATCTCTTTGATGGAGTAGTTTCTTTTTAAAACAAATTTTTCTTACCTATCAAAAAGATATACCAGTTACCCTCTCTCTCTCCGCCAAATCATTTGTTTCTTATTTTGCAGAACTTCTCTCTAATGTCTCTCCTTTGATGGCTCTAAACTTGCTAAGCCAATCTCAAACCACTTACAATTGGCTAGGGTCATCTACATTCCTACTAAACACTGAATTGGAAATGATCTAAAAAGTTCCTCCACAAATCCAAATGATGTTAATGGGTCCAGGCATCTTAATACTAGAATGATGATTTAATTTGACAAACCAAACACACCACTGGGAGGGTCCACAACTATATCTGATTAAAAAGTAAAATGGAAAAGTATATTTGAGGCATATTCCTCCATTCCAAAGCAAGAATTATACATCTAAATTTAAATTTTTACGTTTTATTTGTTAGAAAGTCAAATATTGACCATGAATAACCAAATAAAAATTAATACACTGAGCTCTTAAATGACATGAATATCGTATCTTTACTTTCTATATGCATATTGATGGTGGGGAATGTCTGTGAATAGGCATTCGATGCTTTTTTTATTTCATCCAAAAAAAGTTAGTTAAATAAAGCTTCTAATACCTACATGCATGGAAAATAAAGGTGTCAGCCCAAAGTCAGCTCAAAAAGAAAAAGGAAAAAAGAAAGACTTGGGTCTAAAAGCCTTGCATGGTTAATACCTGAGAGGCATTTTTAATATGATAAAACCGATAAGCATCTTTTCCAAGCAAACCAACTTCAGCAGAATGCAGATCAGATCCATCATTAGCCCTGTCAGTGTTAAAACCCAGAGAACCAGGAAAAGGATTACTTGAACTAAGTTCTGAAGTAGAAAAATCAACCAAATACAGGTGTGAAGCACTCAAATTGCATTGAAAACCCTCAAGGATATATCTGGAGAGATCATACAACAGTGAAGGGAAAAATATTTGAAGGACATCTCTATGCAAAGTTAAACTGATATGCACCCAATTTAAAAACAGAAATGCAATTATTGTTGTTAATGTTATGGATAATAGTTGCAGGCTGAGATGGCCAAGAAAAGTTTAGGAGTCTTTCATGTTAATGCCTCTAATATTATAATGCTTTTATGGCGATCACCCTGTTCTGAAATTTCTAGAACCATCCTTCATTTAGTCAGTGGGTAGTACAATGACTCAAAACACTAAATCAATCTATGCCTTTGAATGTACAAGCTGTTGTCATCTTCCACAAAAAAAGATAGGGGTCGTTTACTTGGATTCCATAAGGTCACTTGAAAGCTAGAGAAAGTAAAAAATTGCTCCCCTTCCCAGACCCCACCCCCCCCACCCCAAAAAAAAAAAAAAAAGGCACAGACACTCTATTTCAAGTTATCACTTGCATAGCTAGAAGATAATCTAGCATTGAGAGATGTCAGCTGTTATGATTTAAGTGAACATAAACAAGTGATGGCACAAAACTTTTTTCTTACAATTGATGACGGGCTATCAAACGTTGGTAGTCACGAAGCAAGGGCCCAAACTCCTTAAGTGGTATAGACCTTGGTATAGCCTTCCTCCAGTGATCACGAAGTGCTTCAATTGCCTTTTTACCACCAAAAAAAAAAAATCAGTTAAAAAAAGCTAAGAGGTGAATAACAAAGTAAACCAAATTTTCTTCAATTTGTTAAACCTGCAAATTACTAGACACTCTTTCTCCAGACAAACTTGATGCTAGTTCAAGGAATTCTTTATCTTCCAACTCATCTACAATTGGAAAACCAGGACTAGAGAGTGAAACTGAAATTTCTAATCTTCTTTGTAACTCTGAGACAGCAGATTGTTCCCTCTGGCTTCCCTGTCCAACATATGGAAAGATCATTTGCATGATTAAAATCTTAAATTTAACTAGGTACAAGGTGGGCTGTAAAAATAATCATAACACATCAAAGGAATATTGAACTTAAAAGGATGAGTACAAAATTGATTTTGGTTCAAACTCGATTTTGGACCAAAAGCTTAAATGTTGTTTATGTAAAGGGAAATTTGTACTTAGAAGGATGAGTATAAACTCAATTTTGGTTCAAAATTTGTTTACATAACGGGAATTTATATTGAAACTTTCAAGAATGTCCATACAAATGCTTAAACTTGTAATAATACCATGATTTAAACTTCAACTACCATTTGGACTTTGGTTGATGCAGAAATTCCATAAATTTATAAACTTTGTGTATGTTCAGAACCACGCTACCAGAATGCATCAATGACATAAGATGCACCAGACCAAGAGTTCTCAAAACAATACATTTATCAAAAGGCCAATTTCCTTATACGTGCTCTCGTCTGCATAAGTTATGGAACAGGTCACTACAGACATTGGCATCTGATGCATACCTCTACTTTGTTGCAATTTTTTTTATTTTGGGTTACCAAAAAATTGAAATTTAACAAGTTAAACTATTTTTTTGTTACCATTTATTGCAAATTCATAGTTTAAAAGTTCAATATGAAATTGACAAAAAGATTCAGTCTACTTGAAACAAATACAAGGTAAGGAGATTGCTTGAGCTCCTTGGTCAACAAGCTCAATAGAAAACACTAGGTGTCATTAAAAGCAGCAGCAGTTATACCTCGATTGCAGATTGGACATTATTATTTGCTATTGCAACATCCTTATTTTCAGGAATATCATTGGGTGGAGATGCAGTGAACCGCTTTGCAATAGGGTCCTCTACAAAACAAGCAGAGTTGACAAAAATTTATTCCACATAGAATCTGCAGAAGTAGAAGTTGATCCATTGGCTTAAATATAATCAAAACCTGTTTTGACTTGGGGCCTGGTCATCATTAATTGTAAACCTAATTTCAATTTAATAATGTTACATGAAAACACAAAACTTGCCCTCCACACCATTCTTATAGAAGGGGGTGCCATTTAGGTAGAGATCATTGACAAAAAATCTTCTAGTTAAATTGTTACCACGGAAATATGCACTTAACCACATCATAAAGTGTGATATAATAAAATAAAATGGCATTGCATACAACATTATGCAATTCCTAACAGAGTAGGAAGAAGATTACAGTGCCTGACCATCATAACTGAAAAAACCTAACTTCAATTTTATAATCATATGTTGTATAATAAAAGTTGGGTCCTCCAAGCCGTGGTTAGGCAAGCGTCCATCTTCTCTATGCAACAAGTAACTACAATCTCCTTGCGCCAAGTGGCTGCCCTTTATTAAAGACTTGAATAAATTACATAATTCCCCTATAGTTCGTGGTTATTACAAATTAGTCCCTAAATTTTAACTAGAATCATTAACTTTTTTTAAATTGTTACAATTCACACCTCTCAATTTGTCTCTATTAACTAAAAGTAACAGCTATTCGTATAAGTTGTGACTAATACACCTTAACATAACCATGTGAAACTATAAGACCTCAAGTAGACTAAACAAAAATAGTAAAATTGCGTAATAATTGGTCATTTAGTTATTGGTGCCTCTTTTTTCTTTTCTTTTTTGCCAAAGTTTATTTTTTATTTTTGATAATTCGATAATTAACAAATGGGGGGGGGGGGGGGGGGGGGGGGGGTTGTGCTTAATCTTGGATGTCTTTGTTGGAAATTCCAGAAGGTGTCAATTAAACTGCAAGGCTCTTGGCCTATTGTCAAAGCTTCAAAACGTTTAAAAAATACTAAAAACATAATATTCAACTACCAATAGTTTTTAGAAATCTAATATAAGTTTCAAAATTTATATTATTTTAATAATCTGCTTTAATTTTTTGTTTTAATAATAAAAATTTGGGTTGTACACGTCGTGCTTGCATTATGTGACTCATTATAAGTATATTAAAATTATTAACATAGTTTGCTTTATGTGAAACTCTATTATCAATTTATAAAAAAAAAACAAACAAATAAACAAACAAAGAAAAAAACTACTTTGATTAAAAACAAATTATCAAAAAGTTTCAATTTGTCATGTAACTTAAAACCATTATTATATTATTTGATTTTAACTATATTATTGAAACATTTTCTTTAGTTTGGATATGATTATTAATTAAGCAGTGCATCATGAGATTGGTTAGAGATATTTACTTAATTAAATAGCCCCATCCCCTCCCCACCCCAGGAGCACTTGAACCTGGGTCCTAAAACCTCCCCCCCACCCAAGCCTTATGGCTTAGGGAAGTACCAACTTGCCCAACATGCCAGTGCATCATGCGTGCTAACAGTAGTGTTACATAAACCAAATAACTAGACATAATCAAGATTCATAAAAATCAATCACTTGCATAACATATTTTGGTAATTCAACAAAATCCCCTCTAGCTAATCATTATGATAGAAAATGAATGTAATCTAAAGAGGAAATGATATTGCATACAACATTCTGTAAATTCTCCAATCAAAAGATGTGTTGGAGACAAACTGATGTATTATCAAGAAGATTTGTCATACAAGAATCAAATTAACGGTTTGGATGTTTAGAAATTATCCCAGTGAAAATCTGAAAAGAAAAATGGTATCATTTATCAAACAACAACTAAATGACTCAATGAATAAAGTATTCAAAGCAAATCGGTACCTTCTGGGACCAACCACCACAGATCACCAAAGGTTGATTTGCCATCAAACCCACCAATTAATAGATGACGTGAACCAATAGACGTCATAGAGTGGTATGCCCGAGCAGCAGGGGGCTCGTTGCCAGTCGGTAAGCGCTTCCATTGTGCGGACACTAATTGCCAAAAAGAAACACAATTTTTTCAATAAACAACTACATATGAAACAGTAATTTCTATAGCTTGTTTCACCCATGCTAGCAAAATTTCACTGATGAAATGCTGAAACTGGTTTTACAGGTGTTGCTGTTATTATTATTATCATTTCTTTATAGAAAAAAAGAAGTAAAAATCAACATGTGAAAGTTGCAAGCATATCATATATCTGATACCATCCATCATAGTATCCACTTTTCAGTTCCGCTGGTAACAAAAGGACCATAAAAAATACAGTCATACACCATGTTTCTTCATCAAAGAAGTCTGTAACTTACACTTTGTGTGTTGCTTATTTCTAAAACAAGTTATGAGAAATCTTTGTTACAACATTGGGGCTTTTCCATGAAACCAAACAATGCATGCATTATTGTCAGATAATCAAGACCATTTTTGGCTACAACACATTTGAACAGCCACTACTAGGTATCTTGTGAGATGCATGTCCATGGAGAAACCATGTAGAAAAAAGAGAAATGTTGCCACTAATGTCCTTTAATCTATAGTTCTGAAAATGACCTCTCTCACACCACTAATTTTTTTTTTTTGAATTTAGAAGGTGCAATGTAATTTCACATGTAAATGTCATACTTCGAAGAAAACTGTTTAAAAAATAAAAACAAACAACTTCATACAGGTAATAGTCAGAATATCTATAGCATAAACAATATAGAAGGTTCATTAACATCATGATAACACATCCAGCACATATCTGCTAGAAATCCAACCAGCAAAGTTGTAAAGCACTCACTCCGATCTAAAACAATGCTGTCATTGTAATAAATGTCATAACGACTCAACCAACCACCAGTCCCATGACCTCCAAATAACAACAGCTGCAAAGAAAAAATTTTAGCAGTAACATTTAAGGAACTATAAGGAAAAAAGTTTCAGCATTGACAACACATGAACAGAAATCAACAAGGAGAACATAAAGGCTGCTGAAGATGTCATTACATAGTGCCCTCCGGAGGTCACAGTATGACCGCAGCGAGGAGAAGGAGCTTGACCTGGAAGCTTCAACTGGGTCCATCCAGGTGTTTCATTCTCTTCCTTCCACAACAAAGAAATGACATGAATTCAACTTAGTTTACAAAAGAACTTCTAATAGAACTATTTTTATTATTCTCTAACACACAAGAACTGACTGAGAAATATCAATTCAAAAAAAGCATATGCAGGCAAGGATTTCTTATAAGTACTTATTAGAAGACAGAAATACACCTCATTGTCAAATAAACATGGACTTCTCCACAAATTAAATACAGAGAACAGTTTCTTAATAGTATTTATCAGAAACAAATTTACATGATACATCCATTAATCTATAGAAGAGATTCATTCATTTTACGCATCTTTTGGCAGATGGCTTTGTACACTGAGATTCCAACCACTGCTTTCAACATATTTATTCTTCAAGAATATTTCCAAATTAGGGCCACATTGGATTTCTTGTGTGTATATATCACTCATCAGTGTTATCATGTTCCATGTAGCATTGGCAGGTAAAATCCATCACATAGATTGGGATCTATATCTACTACATGAATGGAAGTCTAACACCAGAACTGTGTATGACATTACTTTTAGGAATTCATGATCTGCCATATCATTATGTAATTATAACTGCAATCCATTGCATTCATTCTATCCACAATAATGGATTGGTACCTTAGTCACAGTATCTTTTCAAGATAGGTGATCTTTCACATGTTTTGTAAAGGAACTAAGAATATAATGTTGATATACACTTGATCTGGAACTTGTGGAATAATATATTAAGAACAAAGAAATATGTAACCCAAATGAAATTATGAAATCAAGAAAAAGAGATTTGCCAAGCATAATGCAAAGCAAAGCTATATGATATATGCCACAACACCACTCACATCAATTTATTTGATGAAAATTTTAGAATACGTTCAGATTACTAAAGAGGATTAGAAAAAAAGGGAAGGAAAAAAAATAAGAAGAAAACAAAAGTAACTATTAACCTTCTTCAATAAGACCCTTCAAGCCCCATAAATCACCCATAATTGGCCCACCACCTCCTATTTAAGTCAAGCAAAAGCAGCCGTGTCAGTTACAAACATCTTAAATGAACACAAGCAAGTAAATAACCTACTATATAAGTACAGTTCTGACAGCAGCACCCAAAAAATTGAAATGTAATTAATTTAAACATTCTTTATAATAATTCACAGCATAGATGCCTTTAGTAGAAGAGATATGAGAAGTATCTGAAATGACAAAGTTGATAACAATGGTATCAAATGTACATCCAAGAAACAAAGAGAATACAAAATTTTAATCAAGACGAAAATTTTAAATTCAATAATGACTCATCACCAAACATTGTTTCTAAGCAATTATAAAACCTAATCCCTATGTGAGCAGACAGAATGCTACTTCACCTCTGCCACCATAGACAAGCAACCTTTTCTCCACCATAGTAGCCGTGTGGCCACATCTAGGTGGTGGTAATGATCCAGATACTGACAGCTCCATCCATTCTAGTGATACTGTTTCACAGAGCAAATCACATACAATCTAATTTTAGTTTCCACCATTATAAAACATTCTCTCCTTAAATTTTTCAGGAAGAGAACATAAAATAAATCTGAAAAGACATAGAAAAGAGGTTACTTGTGTCCAAGACATACACATCTGATAACCACCTTTTACCATCCCAGCCACCATACCTGCACTCAATCACATCTTGCTTTATATAAAGTTGTGGAGAAAATCATTCCGCTTTTTTGTTTTTTGATAAGTCAAATACCTAAGATCTACACCAGTTATTTGATGAATAATGCTGCAGAGAGAAATATTGACACTCACATAACAATTTTCCGGTTCCCAATTGCTGAAGCTGCAGCAAAATCTCGTGGCGAAGGTAAGTCACCAAAACTGGTGAGCTCAGACCACTGCCATATATCTGGAATAAACATAACTTCCATAAATCCCCATAAGTCGTAAAACAAGCACTAGTATACGAATTTTGTGACACATCAATCATTACTATGTTTTCTTGAAGCTGCTATATAAGATTCTTACCTGTATCAAGAACCCAAAAGTCACCCAACCTGAAAATCCATCCTCAGCATTAATAACAAGACTGAATTTAGAGCTACAAAGCACAAAACCCATGGACAGCAAACATAAAGTAGAGCATGTGCACAAACCTTTTGCTACCATAACGCCCGCCAAAGATGAACATGTGACAATCAATTGCAACAGCAATGTGAAATGCCCGTGGGCTTGGACCTACCTGGTCCTCAGGCCCACTTCCAGTGCACTCTGGCTGAAACCAAAGTTTGTTATCTGAAAATCAAAAACCAAGGATTGAGAATCTGGAATCACATTCAAACCAACCCCCCCCCCCCCCCCTTCTCCCAAAAAAAAGTCCTAGCAAAAAAGTCAAGCAGCACTAAATTAATGTATGCTAGGGTATCCTCTGTCTCTTTCTCTGAAACACACATGCTCACTCCCCAAATACAGTCACTATATTAACATATTGTAGCTAGGGTGAATAAAAATTCATGAAAGAGACCCACAGGCTCCAGGTTAAGTCTTCAATTTGGAACCATAACTAATTCTCTCCTGGGAACAATAATACCCTAGGGGCTAGGGTGCCCCAGAAGAGCAATACAATCAAGAAGCCCAAAATTAATGCATGTCTATATCCACTTTGTCTGTCTGAAATTCACATTAGGGCTAGTCAAGCCCACCCAAGCACGAGCTGCGTGACCAATGCTGCCTGACCCAGACGAATCCAAAGGCTTGTGGTTGACTTGGAGGGCCAGGGCAAGCAGGCATTAGGGGGTAGCTTTTAATTTCTTTGGGGTTTCAGGCATGTCTCGTGTGAGGTAATTGAAAACCTAAGGACCACAATCTGAGCGAAAAATTTATATATTTAAGATTGATGAACCCAATCCTTCTCTCTCTCTCTGTGTAGTGACAAACATGTAGATGGTCTTCCTCTACTTTCCCCTTTTTTTTATTGGTAAGTTTTCGCACACACCAAGTGGGATTTTGAACCCTGGCGCTTACCCTCCACCCTTTTTTATGCTCTACCAATTTGTTCTCAATTCTTACCCAATTTCTCCCTCTCTTCTTAACTTACCCTCCACCCCATTTTCCTTAATCTATTTGGCTTGTGAGAAAATGGGTAAAAAATGAGAGAAAATATCAGATTCCTTACAACCCGAGATTCAACTGATAACCAACCTTCCTATTAACACTTGTTCACAGGTGGTTACACTCATCTTGTCAGTCAAACAACAGGTGGAGGCATCCTTCACATGAAAGGATTCAGTAGACCGGTGATTTGACAACCCCCCCCTTCTCTGAAATCCAAGCCCTAACAATCTGTGATCTCCCTTAACTCACATACACACCAAATAGAAAAAAGGACAATCTTTACATTTGTCTGGCTTGGGTAATCCATTTGGGAGCATCATATGAGAGTTTTTTTTATTGGTATGCACCCGGTGGGTCTTGAACCCACAATCTTATCCTCCACCCAGCACTTTCAAGGGGAGGAGGAGCCAATTGAGCTAAAGTTGCCTACTTCCCCCCCACCCAAAGTTTCCAAAATCTCTCTAGTTATAATGCTATCATCTAAGAGATTAAAAATTTCATGACTTTTGGCCCCTCCATTTTTTTATATGTAAATTTTGGCTCCAAGAAGAGAGGAAACAAGTGATTCAAACTAGTCCCTCTGCTTCATGTAGCAAGTCCCTCTGCTTCATGTAGCATTGTCCCTAACTAATTGTGCTACCCCAGCCCCTCCAATCGAAAATTACAATTTTTTTAACATGTACAAGCATATTTTAGGAAAACCTAAAGTACAAACCTATCATAACAAGTCTTCAACGAGCCTATTATTAATTTATTACTCATATAGGCTTGCCATTACTAACATGACAAGTTTGCCACGCTAGCTCTATAATAAAAGTGGGAAACAACAACAACCAAATTTCTCTCCTCATGCTTTGCTTCCCATCATTGCCCATGACTCCACAGTTATACTAGTACTCAAATCCGGAAAATCGGATTAAAAGCTGAGTTCTTTTTTTCTTTTTTTTTTAAATCATCGTTTTATTTTCTATGTGATTTTGTTTTTGAGTTTGGCTTCATTTTTGTTGCACTAATTTTTGTGTTTTGTTTATCTTCTTAAAAGCACAACCTATGATCACCTATAAGATATAATAAAGAAAAGCAAAAAAAAAAAAAAGTGAACAAAACAGTAATATTAGAAATACCCAGAAAGCTAAATCCAAAGAATTTGAAAGAATGATAAGGAAAACACAGATTAAGAACAAAGCCAAGATCAGAAAAAGAAAAGAAAAGAAAATATATAGTACCAACATCGTAGACCACGATATCGCTGAGAAACTTCTTGTCAACAAGTCCACCGAACACGACCACCTTCGATTTGCCGATGTTGACCGCGGTGTGACCACTGAGAACATCCCAAAAAAGTCAATCAAGAAGCAATCTTGGAAAATAATACAAAGATGTCAAAAACAGAGAGAGAGAGAGAGAGAGAGAGAGTTTGTGTGAGTGCCTGCGAGGTTGGGGAGGAGTGCCACCGAAATCAGCAGAAGAAGCACGAACCCAGTAATGCATTTTTTGTCTTCTCTCTCTGAGTGTGTGTTTCGATGGCTTTTTGTGTGTCTTCTCTGATTGGTCCAAAGAATGAAGAAGCAGTTATCAATCCAATTTTTTTTCCCAAATTTGCCTTTCAGGGCTGAATGTGATCATCACACAGACACTCCTATGCTCTATTGCACCAATTAAATTCAACAGTTGAGTTGTGAAAATAAATTATATTTCACAATTCAATTTTTTTTTTTTTTTTGACTAATTTTTCATTTTTTAGTTTTGTGTCATCATTTTTTTATAAATATTTATATCCACTAACAAAAGATAAATTCTCAAAATATTTTTATAATTATTAAGGTTTCAATTTTTTAGAGTTCAAAATAAAATAATAAAATATGAGATTATAAACAAATAAATGTATTGTAAAAATTTAAAAGTATTATAATATTTTTTTATTGTCATAATATTTTCACAATTATTAAAATATAAAATAATAAAAAATATTACAATAAATTTTAGATAATAAATTATTATTGATAGATTAAAAGCACCTCTCTCTCTCTCTCTACTATTTTCTCTTTTATTTATAGCTTCTTCTTTTTTTTTTTTTTTTCCTTTTTGGGTTTGATATCATTTTTTATTGATTTAGGGATTGGATAGTATGTGGATAACATAGGGGAAGCTCTCTATCCTCCCAATTTTTCCCAGATTTGTTCAATGGAGGTCACGTGAGAGAGGTTTGCTGCTATGGGATGAGAGTATGAGAGAAGAGCTGAAGAAAGAGAAGGACAGATCGTGAATGAAAAATTTAAAAGTAAAAATAAATTTGTTAGGTAGTGTCTTAATCAAGTTAGAAAAGTTTTTTACATTATTTAGGGTATGTTTGGTAATGTTGTTTGAACAACAGTTTTTGTTATTTAAACAATACAATACGTATTTTCACAACATTTTTTCACTCACACATATTTTTACAACACTTAAACAACGTTACTAAAACAACATTACCAAACAGACTCTTAATTTACGATACTACTACTCAAAACTATTATTTAAAACTGAAAACTACTCCTCAAGAGTTCTCTAAATACGTAACTCAAAATTAAGAAAATATGGCCCATTTGGTAATTTTGTTTTAGTACCGTTATTTGAGTGCTGTGGAAATATATGTGCGTGAAAAAATATTGTGAAAATACGTATTGTTTAAACACTCCTACCAAACAACCCTAATCTGCCGTTTGTTCTAAAAAAATTTGAAAAATCATATTCAAAGCTGAGGTTTTGTGTTTTTTTTTTAATCATTGTGCTGTTTTCAGTGTGATTTTGTTATTGAGTTTGGCTTCATTTTTGCCATAATAATTTTTGTGTTTTGTTTATCTTCTAATAAATAACCCAAGATCACCTATAAGATATAATAAAGAAAAAAAAAAGAATAAAACAATAATATTGGAAATACCCAAAGAACTACCGCACACCCTTGATGTAGTGGTCACTCCACAAGTATAAGTACTTGTGGGGTGTGGGAGGTAAGGGTAGAGATTCAAGTCTCCAGGAGGGAACTTCATACACATATACATTTAGATTAGGCTATAATAGAATTTCTATCTTGTATAAAAAAAAAATACCCAAAGAGCTAAATCATAAGAATTTGATAGAATGATAAGGAAAGCACAGATTAGGAACAAAACCAAGATCAGAAAATGAAAAGGAAAAAAGAAAAAATAGTACCACTCATAGTTATTAAACTCAAAGCAACCTAGCCCATTGGTCATACCGGAAACTCGGTGACCTGACACCTAGATTGGTCTAGGAGTTTTAATGGACCCTTTCTACATAAGACCTAGTCAAACCCAACAACTTGGGCTTGTGAAATTTTTAATATTATATATATAGGTCTACTTTATTGGCTTTTTTTAGTTTTTTTTATGGGTTATAATATGATAATAAAAAAAAATAAAATAAAAAAGAGAAAACCTAACGAATAAAAAAAAAAAAAAATTTGTACTTCTCCATCTACCTACCTACCTCCAAGACTCTCATTCTATCAAAAAACTATTATGTTATTGTGAAACCTTGATTTTGAATTATAATTGATAGTTTAATTTAGGCATATGCCTTTTTTTTTTTTTTTAAATACATACATATATATATAAATATATTTATATATATATGTATGTATTTTTAAAAAAAAATTATTTGACCTTACAGTTCGACCAGTAACCTACTAGTTAAACTGGTGTCCCAGTGACTTGACTCATATACTAGGTCAATGTCCAGACCAAATTTAATAACCATGGTACTAATATCGTATAGATCACGATATCACTAAGAAACTTCATGCTAACAAGTCCATTGAACACAACCACCTTGATTTGTCAATGTTGACTACGCACTACAAAATGGGACCTATAGTGGCATTTCAAGATCGTCATTATAGGACTCAAAATCGCTATAGTAGGTCCAATTAGGCTATGCCAATGCTCTATGTTGGCACTTTCAAGCGTTAGCTTAGAAGTGACACAATAGTCATAGGCGGGCTATACTGGCACTTTTCAAACCGCTGGTATATGTCCCTGCGATTTGGTGTCACTTATTAGTCTAAGGTTTCAATGAAGAAGCAACTATCAATCCAATTTTTTCACAAATATATTTCACAATTTGCTGTGTGTTGGGTTAATATAGCTTGATCCCGGTTAATTAATTCAATTACCTAAGTTGATTAATTAGGTCAAATTACATGCAAATCGTGAAGGCATTAACAAATCACCAAATAAACTAAATGTAGCGGAAATTAAATAGATACAATGATTTGTTGACAAATAAGGAAAACCTTTCGCAAGGCAAAAACCCCACAAAGTGAATTTAAGGTCACCACTCCCAAGAATCTACTAATCAATAATCAAGTGATTATAAGTATGAAGAATCTTACCACTACCCTGGCCTAACCAAAATACCAATCTGCAATTGAACTTTTGCTCTAATACCCAATTAGACTTGATCTTGTAGTAGTTTTCTTTCCTTTGTTGCACAAATCTACAATCTGTGACTGACTCTTTTGCACGGATCCCAGTACGTAACTAATTCTAGCAACTTGAATGATTATTATTGGCTACAAATTTCTTCACTTCATAAACGATGAAGATCAGGAAGCACTTGGTTACAAAACCCTATAGCGCACAAACGCAGTAGCTTCTTCTAGAGTATATGAGTTCTAGGTCACTGTATCTGTATGTGACGGCTTCTAAAATATGCCTTATATATGACTAGGGTTGTGAGAAAAGAAACCCTAATCAAATAATATAGCACTGGCCAAATTTTAGATTTGGAAATTTTGAAATCGTAATTCTCGATAGATCGAGCTTGTGTCTCATTTAACCTCGATAACAGTATCTGTCGAGCTTCTATTAAGACTTAATGAATTAGCTTTTCTTCACTTGTTTCTTGGATCAATTTTCATGAATTTAAAAATACTACTTGATATGTTTGAGCAACATACTTCTTGATATATTAAATCCAACTTAGATCTACCAAATTACAAGTAAAGTGCGTTTTGTCAAAGAATTAGCCAATTACATAGAAAATATAACCCTAACATTGTGATTGAACTTTAAGGGTGATCATCACCCCTCTATTGCACCAATTCAAATTTAATAGTTGAGTTGTGAAAATAAATAAAGACACAAATAAATAAAATGTACTAATATCCATCCTCAATTATGCTTTATGTGTACATGCATTTAGTCCAAAGAATGAGAAATTATTAGATCCAATAGAAGGACTACTTTAGTGGTCCTCCCAACCAATGAAACAATGCTACTTATGCAAATGTGTGAGTTGGCTTCCTAATCAGTATAAAAAATAAAATAAAAAAATCATTAGTTGATGTTACATTTGCATAAGTGGTAGCGTTTCATTGGTTAGGAGGACTAGAGAAGATCATTTCAACAGTCCACCAATGCATCTAATAATTTCTCTCAAAAAACCCGTATTTGTATATGAACTTAATGGAAAAGAACAAGTGGATTTGAGGATTTCCATAACTTGAACAAAAATTAATAAATTAATAAAAAAGAACTAGCCTTTGAGCACGCAATTACACGCATACTTAAAGGCTCTTCTATTTTTTTAGTAAAAGTTAATAATTTGAATCCGTTATAATTTGAGATTACTACTGATGGAGATCAATTAAGTATAACCCGTCCTTGGATGTTGTCCATGACTTGACCACATCCAAAGAAAGCCATCCAAGAATGAGAATATGCATAAACAATGCCCGTCCGTTAATAACAATGTGATCTAGTTTGAAAGTTCTCCATGGACGCCTATATTCATAGACGATTAGATCCATGGAGAACCAAGTTATACTTTGTAAATTCTACAAAAAATCCTCCAAAGGTTCCATATAAACAAAACATGATATGTTGCTCTTAATACGCGGAGGGAATTCCTCGTGCTTTGCTCCACATACCCCATTTTCTCCATTAACCACCAACATCACCCACAATGGTGGTGGATTCAAACAAGTAGACCCACATCTAACTCTCTATAAAATGAGCAAATTTCATTCACTTAAGGTAAGTTCTAACCATCCACTAATTTCTTTTCTTGTGTCCTAGAGAGAAAACTGACTTAACCATAGGAGAGTCTTTGGCCGAGTCACACTGGTCACCTTTGACAGTTCTTTCTTTCTTTTCAAGACTTACAGCCATTACCATAACCCGAAGTATTTCAGCCTACAGATTTTCGTACATCATCAACTACATTTTCCAATCATAAAAAAACCTAGGATGTGATGAGTGTTAAGCATTTGTAGGTGAAATAATTTTTTCATTACACCCCTAGGTATATTTGTGATTAGAAAATGTAGTAATCTCAAATTATAATGGATTCAAATTATTAACATTTACTAAAAAAATAGAAGTGTCTCTTCACGCCCGTGTTCAGAGGTTAGTCTATTTTAGTTTTTCTTTTTTATAGAAAAAAATAAAAAATAAAAAAAAACAATAGCAACGTGGGGTTGTTTAACTTTTAAAAAAAAAAAAAAAAAAAAAACAATAAATGTATAGTTACTTTGAAGAAGTGGGTTAGTGGAAGAGTGATTCTATTTTGTAGGAAATGTTTTAGATGAGGATTAGGGATACATTTTTACTGTGTTAACTTATGGTGTAAGGATATTTTTTAAACACAAAAAAAGATGTAGATTGTTCGGTTAAATTTATGGTGTTCGGTTAAATTTTTATTTTTTATTTTTCACTTCTCTCCTTATTTCTTCGTGTGTGCCATAAATGATTAGTCTGAAATAGGATAATAGTTATTGGACTCTTAACATAAATAAATGATAATAGAGAATTTATCACCTTTTGCTTATCAAAAAAAAGGAACAAACGCCAATAATTTTTGAGCATGGAGCAACGCTTGTGTCAAAATCGAACCAACCAATTAGATCTAATGAGCTATCTTGAAATAAAAATGACATAATTCATAAAGGGTGTAAAATGACATAATTGACAAAAGGAACCAACCAAAGAAAGTTTTTTTCCCCCTTTAGAATCACCTATATCCTCTATTACTCTCGTAGACCTCAAATACTTAAAGGGTGTAAAATGACATAATTGACAAAAGGAACCAACTGACGAAAGCTTTTTTTTTTTTAATAATTTATTTCCTTTAGAGTCACCTATATCCTCTATTCTTCTCGTAGACCTCAAATACTTCCAAGTCTTTTGTTTCACTTTCACCCATATGAAGCTTGGCATCAAAACTCCAAATAAAAAACTAAGGTAATCACCATAAATTCATTTAATTTAACAATAAAACCCCAAAAACTAATCACCCACCAAATACAATAATTCCCAATTATTTGAGCCAAAATTCCAAACTAATAATAGCCCAAGAAGAAGAAGAATAAGATGAAGACATCAAATATAAGTCCTCTTGCATCTTTACTGTGTACTCTACTACAGTGGAGAAGCCAACCTGATTAGTCATTTTGCACAACAGAAATTCTTCAACAGCTACAGAGAGAGGTGGTGATGGGATCAAGGATCTGCGTAAGGTTTAGTATATGAAAACTATTTGGCAACTGAACTGCTGCTATTCAAGTTGAAAATCAAAAAATTGAAAACGAAGCAAAAGGAGAGAGGATGGATAACTCATAACTTGATAATAAGAAGTGGGGGAGTTTGAATTTCCAGGACAATTTTTAATTCAAAAATTTTGGTAGTTGTGGTTTGGGAGGAAAACATGGAGTCCGCAGATGCGTGTTATTGGGATAAAAGTGAAATAGAGGAATCAGTACGTGGATTAGTGGGAGGTTTAAAACTTTGGGTTTTGTTTTCACGAATTTCTCCTTGTTAGTTGAAAATTTGTATAAGAGAGCAAGATGAGGATATTTTGGGCATCCAAAAGTAGGAATTCAAATAGAGTAAGCCCCTTAAATAGTAGTATAGATAAGAACACTCATAGGTAAACTAAGACCGGTCCCTAGTAGCATGCGCCTACATTACTTCACAGTTTAGATAGAAACTATGAAGACTCTAGTAGTGTATGTTTTATTTTTTTATCTCTTTTACAAAAACTGTTGTGTGGACCCAATGTGTTTTGGAAAAATAATTACACTTCTGATGTTTGGTTTATTGTCTGGCAACATTATTCTTTAGCTTTGCTATTTCTAACCTTGCACTATGCTTTTATATTTAATTTACCCCATGCTTAGATGAAAGAGTTGAGAGATAACTTTGAGTTCATTGGACTTTTTGATCTTACGCTCATATTATAGGAAATTGAATAGGGGGAAAAAAACCAATAGTCGGGAGACAACCTACGTAGGAAAGTACGGATGTTAAGTTGTTCTTATAAATTGAAACATAAAGGTGAATGAGTAGAGATCTATTAAGCGGCTCAAATAGATTTGAATGCTTATTTCAATGTAAAACACAAAAATTGCAAATTTTCATTTCCTCATAATACTTAATAGTTTGTTTTCCTTTTTGTTCTTTTATACATATACATATACATATATATATATATATATACACACACACATATAAATAATATATATATATATATATTTATGTGTATGTTTACGTGTATATTTATGTTTTTATTCAAAATAAATGTATGTTGCTTCAAACAGAAACTATGAAAAATCATATATTCACAATTTTGATTAATTTTAATCACTAAATTATGTACCTATAATTGCAGTTAACATATCTAAATTAAATGGAACAATAAAACATACAATAAATAAGTCAAAATATTCAAAGAGACATATAATCAAAATAACATTGAAAGTTAAGAATATGATATCAAATCTTTACCTCTTTGCTCCTTAGCTCTCAATGGTGATCACTTGATTGGTCCACTAGTTAAATCTCTATAATAGCTTTGTGTATCAAACTCTAAAGGTGATGGGGGATGGTGATGGGAATGGTATTTGGGATCTTGTGATTGATAGGCTTTATTTATTTATTTATTTATATATATATATATATATAAATGATAGGTATGATCTTGTTATTCAAAAATGGCTCTCCATTCCTTCATGAATATATGCATCCTAGTCATTTTTATGTTCTATCTCTTGTGACTTTACCATTAACTAATCATTGTCATTATAATAGGGAATTTTTGAAATGAACACTTGCTACTACTGAGAGGTACAGTAAGAAGTGACCTGAATAAAAGTTTAGAATATTGCAAAAATTCATTGTAACTTTTTGAAAGTTTTCTTGGAAAGAGTTAAAGTTTAAGTAATTGCCAAGGATAACCGCTTGAAGTCATTAGACGTTGAGAAAGAGGTTCTAAGTATACAAGTGGATGAGGACTCTTAAGCGCTAAGATTTTTATCAAAACTATTTGCCAGACATGAAATTTTTAAGGCCCGTTTGGTACGTGTTTAAAAACTGAAAATTGTTGTTTAAAAACATTTGTGGAAATACGTGTGAGTGAAAAAGTGTGTGAAAAAAGTGTGTGAAAATATGTGTAATGTTGTTTAAAAACTGAAAATGGTTGTTTGAAAACACAAACCAAACACCCCCTTAATCTTTCAAAGTTGAAGTTGCTACGAGCAAAGTTGATGCAAAGTTAACCAAAGATGTTAATGAGAAGGGTGGTGAACAGGAGATTATTGATGAGTAGGCTGACAAAGACGAGTTGTCTCAAAAGATATCCAATCTTAGATTGCTTTCTTTTTTATCCATTTCCTCACAATACTTAATAGTTACTTTTCATTTTTGTTCTTTTTATTTACATATTTGTTTATGTTTATGTTTATATATATATATATATATATTTATATATTTCTTATTTTCCATAGTTACATTCTTCTATTCCCTTACACACACGCGCAATGAGAACCATAGTTATAAACATAAGTATAGTGGTTTCTTTATTCATGCAAAAAAAAAATATTTGTTAACTTGGTTTATAGATATGGATGAATTGAATTGAAATTAATCTTGTATTATAACAAATTAGCTTTCAATTAATTAACTAAATTTAGGATGTCAAATGTCAATGCTTATCTAAATACCTAAAATTTATGTTTAATTTACAACATTTCTTACGTCAAATGAAGAATTTATATGCTTTTATTTAAATGAGCATTGTATCCATTTCTTACATATGCCTCCAATTCCTTCATTGTCACACAATCTTGTGATAATGCTTGCTTCAACCTTGGTTTAAACGAGGAGAAATTGTATAATTTTTTTGCCTTATAGTGGTTAATCAATTTCAACAACCTCAAAACATAACTCTTATTAAAACAATCTGTTGGGAAATTTAGACCCCGTTGATAGAATTAACAAATTTTAAACTCAAATTGTTAATTAGATTTATTATGAACAAACCTTGTTAAAACAAACTAACATCAATATCATGCACAGTGGAATAGTAAATAAGACAAGATATAATGACCTAGAAAAACTAATAAAACAAACTAGTTTCACAGTAAAAAACCTGGGGGGAAACCTTCTCGAAAAGCAATCCACTATAATAAAGAGAAGTTTCAAATCTAGTACAAAACTTTTGTCTCTAAACTTTACAATCCCCGTAGATGAACTTACGGCAGAAATCTTATACCGCTTCAGAACTTCTGAACTTTTCAATATATGAACGCCACCCTTTTGCATGGATCCCAGTACGTGACTAACCAATGATGCACGGCTACCAGTACGTGACTAACTCACCAACTTGAAGAAGATTGTTGGCTGCAAAGTTCTTCACTTCATCAACAATGAAGATCAAGAAGCTCTTGGTTACAAAACCCTAAGGCGCAAAGACGCAATAGCTTCTTTCAGAGAGAATAAGGCACTCGGTCACCTTTTGCATGTGTTCTCCTTATATTATCTTATGTGACGGCTTTTAAAATAAACCTTATATATGTCTAGGGTTGTGAGAAAAGAAACCTAACACATACATGTCAACATGGGCTGAAAATTAAATCTGAAAATTCTAATTTCGTAATTCTCGATAGATACAGTATCTGTCGACAGCTGTCGAGATCTCGATAGATACATCTGTCGAGATATCTGTCGGGAATCTATCCAGCTTTAATGAATAGCCCTTCTCCACTTATTTTTGGACAGATTTGCATAGCTTCAATATTTGGACTTGAACTCTTGTTCCTTAAAGTATTAAACACATCTTAGATCTACCTAAGTAAAGTGCGTTTTATTAAAAGATTAGCAAATTCTAAATGACATATGTTCATAACATGTTCTACATATGTCTTAACACAATCCATGCGTGTCGACCACTACCTACAAAACATAATAGTTAAACCTGGGAGCTCCATGAATGCTTGAAATTTAAAGTTTCTAAATTCTATCTCTTTCGCCAATGCCAGGTTAGACCCCACATCTTGTTTGAAAACCAAACAATCATGACATAGACTATTTCTAGTCCAATACATTGGGGTTCGATTTGGATCCCCTGCATCAATCCAAATAGTGGAGCGCACATTGATGGGAAGTAAACCTCTAACCTTACTTCACTGTCTGCATTGCTAGTAGAAACAATACGTATTAGATCTCTTGGACATAAGATGCTCATAACATCATCTCTTACTCCTTTCGGTTTTCTTTGCCAACAAACCTTCAATAAGTATTGGAGCATTAATATTTGTCAACCCCATATAGTCTAAAGACTAAAAGGAGTGAACATCATAGCCGAAGTTTTGTTACACTCAAAAAGTGAAGCATTCTGTGAAGGCCAAAAATGAAGAATGATATATTGTTTCCATAAACAGAGTTTACCATATATATTGTGCTCCTCTAGGTACTGTTTCAGGGTGGGTGTAAGGGATGAGAAGTATGCAAATGTTTAAAGTTGTAGCAACCATAAGTTCTATATAACAACCTTTGAATGGATTCAAAGAATCCACACCACGTAAGAAAATAATTAAATTGCACAACATAACTCTTCTAGCATGAACGAACCCATGTCAAAGCATTCACCATTAGTTAAGCCTTCAATAGTTGGAATGTAAGGATGGGTTACTTCTTTTTTTGAGTTGGACACAAATTTATTTTTAAAACATATTTGCAATTTTGAAAATATATTGAGATGGTTATAAAACCAACACCATAGCCCATAGAATTGCCTCTATATATAAACACTCTATTGTGTTAGGTTGGCCAAAGCCCGCTATATACCCATTCTAAAGTGGTAGTTTTCAAGATCGCTGTAATACAATGCTTATAGCGGTGGTTTCTAAAACCACGGTTACAAAAATAATTCCGCAGAAACCTTTTTTTTTCAATGATTGGCTTCAGGAAGCTTAAAGCTACAAAGTTCTAGAAGAACAATGGGTTTCAGAGAATATTATATTTATCATAAAAGCACTAGCTTCTAGAAAAGATCAAGCCTAAGAATAAAATTCCTTAGTTTAAGATGACTACGAAAATAGTTGTCCAATCAAGGCAATGGCTTCTAGAGATCATTGGGTTTATTAGAAAAGCACTAGTCTTTAGAAGAGACCAAGCCTAAGATTAAAATTCCTAAGTCCAAGATGAGGAAGTAAATAGTCTAACAACACAATTGCTTCTATTGGTCATTGTGCTTATAAAAAAAGCACAAGCCTTTAGATGAGACCGAGTCTAAAACTAAAATTTCTAAGTGCGAGATGGCGAGAGAAATCATGGCTTATCCAGAGAGATTACTATGGCTTTTAGAGATCATTGTGCTTATTATAATAGCACTAGCCTCTAGAAGAGACTAAGCTACTGCGTAAAAATTTCCTAAGTCTAGAATGAAGAGGGAGAATGTAATCCACTGGGTCTACAGCTTTTAGAGATTGTTGTTACAAGCCTTAGGAGACTGAACCCAAGTGTTCATTTGATTAGGGAGCTTTGGGGGAGGAAGGAAAAGGAAAAAGGAAAAATAAGGGAAAATTAGTGTTTGGGTTTTTGGTTGAGAGGGAGAAATGGGAGATTTTGGTAGGTTTTAGGTGTTTTCTCTTCTAACCCACCAAAATTAATCCCCTCTATTTGAGACAAAAATTGTAGAGGGAAGGAGGGTAGATGTAGAACGACTCATCTACCCAATTTCCCAGCCAAACATATATATATATATATATATATATATATGAAAAAAAATTAAATCTTTTATGTCCTTCGCTTTTTTCTTCTCCCACCCTTTTGTATACCACCAATCAAACAATGCCTAAAGAAAAATACTCCTTGAGTCTAGATAGATGAAAAGAGCCACTCTCTCATCCTAAAGGGGGCCTATCATCTGATTAAAGGCAAACATTTTCCAAGTCCCTAAGATATGTTGTAGGTAAAATATAGCCACCTTCGACGCTCTGTAAGGATGAGCCAAGGCCAAAAATGAGAATATTTGATGAGCCTATCCATAACGACTAGGATCACATCTCAATTTCGATAGTCCTTCGATAAAAACCATACTCACATTGGTCCAAGAATTTGTAGGAATGGGAAGGGGCTGGAACAAATTGGCAAGAGAAAGCATTAGAAATAGAGCACGCTCAAAAACCTTTGCTCGAAGAAGCTTCTCTAGCCCCATATTGTGCTATAGTTAAAAGATTGCTTCCAAAATCTTGAAATAGAGCACGCTTAAAGAGCAGAAAGCCGATGCAATAACCAACCTCAGATCAAAGATAGTGTTTGAAAAAGAAAGTACTTCGCAATTTAGTTGTAACGAAAATTTTATTTGCTGAATAACTAAAAAAGTTGGTTTACTAGTGTCATGAACTTCTTTTGGTAGCTTCAATATTCCAAAGCATGTTACTTCAATATTCCAAAGCATGGTACTTCGCTCTCTCTCTCTCTCTTTTTTTTCACAGAAAAATCACGCTTAGGATCGATAAAAAGCTTTTGACATAAATAAACCAAAAGTAAGAAAAGAAATTAAAAAATCCAAGCCTAATATTTGTTAAGGATATGGATAATAATCATCACAATATACCAAATCTCTCACTCAAGACAACTCAATCTTTTATCAAGGATAAGGCTAAGCTATCTACTTAGGAGAGTCATGATGAACTTAAATATGTTGTTGTAATAATATCTTTCTATTCTGCTGAGCATTATCAAATTTGCGAAACATCTATTTAATAGTATTTATATACAAGATTAAATAATTTTTTGTAACTTC